>JAASLG010001629.1:0-11599 GCA_013365235.1 Cercospora sesami
CGTGATCATTGACGATGGAGACATCAAAGTTGAAGACTACGACGCACCACCTGATACGATACAGCCTGGAAACCAGTCGCCTTCCAAGTCTGCCTGCAGCATCCTATACGTCACCAGCAGAAAGTTCTCAAGGTTTCGCTGTAGAGATAAGAAATGGTTCGACGAGTGCTGGGAACAAATGAAGTATCTCGACGCACCTATCAACAACAAGGCAGCCTCTGTAGACTCTCGGGAGTGGTCAACAAGCGAGCAGTGGCGTGACGCCGTGCGAATCGAGCTGCGTTTAGGCAAACATTGGCGCAGAGGCGCAGATGAGGGTATCGCTCTGAAATTGACAAGCCTTCGTCTCCAGGCTGACGGTGAGAAGCTGGATTGCTATGACTGCAATGCGGAACAGTTTAGTAGTACCCCAAAGCAGGTCTCGGAGTTTGTCGAGAAGCATCCGCATTGCGAGCTGGAGTACTGCATCGATTTCTTCACTGAAGAAGAAATGGCTGACGGCAGGGCGAATGACCTGGAGACATTGCAGCTGTCATAAACGGGTGAGCACAGCCTTGCGACGTTGGTCGAAATGGTGGGACGGATGATTAAGAACAAAGTATGCTCAGAGCCCTTTCATGTGTGGTCAAATTTGCAGGCGCGGTAGCCGCGGAATGCGCGTTGCTGCATTGCTTCGAGAATGTCACTATCTCCCCGAACAAGTTACAAACAGCTTTCTACCTTGACCGCGATCGACCGCCGCTGGCGTATCAAGCTGCTTCCGCGTTCTGCTTTGAAATCTCAGCAACAAAGTCGAAATGATATGATTGCGTGGAACCAAGGCGAGTGACATGCTGTTCCCGTCCTTTCAGAATGGCTCGATGGTTTCCGGTCGTGTCACGCTCAATCCGCTTGTCGAGTCGTCCGTCAACCTCGATTTCCGCTGCATCAGTCTCAAGTAGCGCCTCAGAAGGCGCCTGTGTTGAGGCACTGCTGTAGACCTGTGGCCAAGGGCGTCAATTCGACAAGACTCGTGTTCAGTCCCGCTTCACACTGGGGCTCTAGGCTTAAACTCTAGCCTACTCACCGCATCGGTATAATCTCGTAGTACAAAAAACTTGCAGCTCATTCGGGAAGGAGAATAGCATCTTGTTCACGCTATCATAGATCGAGACCATAGCAAGCCTGTTAGATGCTCGGGTTTAGCATAGGTACGATGTCCGTCTATCATTCTAGCTCAATCTAGCTAGCAGGCGTCGCCATTTGAGACTGCGAACAGAGACTATGAACCGATGTAAACATTAGCATTGCCTCTCGCCGCCCTTCAGCACCCAACTTGTCCACATTTGCACCTTACATCCACACGTTTTCCATCTTCTTATTTCTATCAGCTCAACTACTGAGCATCGAAGATGAAGTCTACGATCCTCTTCATCGTGATCCCCTTCATATCCGGTTGCAACGCAGCAGCCTGTTTCGTGGCGGGATAGAAGGAAAACGACTGTGTGGAACCGCAAGGATGGTCTTGGACTGTACGCAGCAACAATCGGCGACATTGCAGCAGGAAACTCTTTTAATTGACGTAAACATAATGCGGACCGAGCGACGCGGATCCTCACATGGCTAGGGGCCCTCCGGACAATAACTGCGAGTGGAAACTAACACTTGGACCTTACCTGAAATCATACCGCGTATGTGCTTGGTTCTCGAATTATTTTGTGACTTGGTCCTGATTTCTTGATATAGTGCGAGTACAATGGAGAGTTCACCATCGACTAGACGGGTCGTGCAATGGACATGCAAGACCGAACGGCAATTTATGAGTTGTCGCGTTTGAGCAGTAGTTCAAGTCCTGGGCCTGAGACGACTTTAGCGCATCTTTCTTCCGGTCTTAGGGTCCGGATATCTGTTCAGTTGGGAAATGTCTCATACATGTGCTACTCTTGCAAAATTGTAGGCATCATTATCGCGTGGCTTGAACGACTCAGGTCAGAGGCCAGGTACTTCAGGCCTACGAACAATGAAGGAGCTGATGCTGACAACTGAGCGCAGAGTGAACCTGCTATCCCCGGCTAGGCTTGATAGAAATTCTGCTTAAAATTGAACAAGCTAACTTCGTTAACTGATCTGGAATATGGCAAGACTCTACTGCAAAGCCCAAGAAAATGCTGATTCGCCCTTCGACTCCACAGTCCTCAGGTGTGTTGCTTATCTATAGCATGATCTGACTGCAGACGGCATTGCGGACAACTTCAACGACCCGCCCAAGCTTGGAGAGAGATGTAACCAGGCTGTCATTATTGTCCAAAATCCAAAACGAAGGTATCGAAATGCGAGATACGTTGATCTCTCTGCGCAGAAAGGTCCTGCCGTAATTCCCATTGCTTGGCGAACTCTGGAATTGGCGGATTTTGGAGTCAGGACCCATCTTTGATCGATGGACGATTTGGAGGAGACGAGTCTAACCACGGTCCGTTCGCCAGAGGTGTCTTTACCTTGGCATTACGACTTGGTTGCGACTTCCCAATGGCCTCAAGTATGCCTGCAATAAGTTGAAGAGATGGACTATATGTTCAGACCTGCTGACACTATAGCTGTAGAGCTCAGCACGATGAGGTAACCTCGAGCTTCTGCCTACCGTTGCAAATGGACAACTTCATCTAATGTTCTAGGACTTGATGAAGGCGAAAGAGCTACGCCACCCCCTTGGCAGGGATTGTCTCGCAGCGCTCGGATTTCAAATTTCTCCGGAACTTAGCCGGTGTGACAGCAACGACTTCATGACCGCGGTCTTCGCTATTCTTTCGACGGCTTTGTACCTCCATCGCGCTCGATACTGACTACCGCAGAGGACTACTTTTTGGCGATACCTCGTACACTCAGCAAGGGAGCGGAGACCGTCCGACCTAGCCCGACCAGGCTCGAGCGGAAGTAGTGGTCGCTGGCGCTTGATAATCGGTTCCACCTAGAGAAGTACGTAGCCTCCGGCGGCACTGCTCAGATCCGAGACGCCGCTTCGCATGTTGCACAGTACACATGTAGAATGATCTGGCATCACTCGGCTGACTGGCCGCTATGTTCCGTGACTCTAAGGATTTCGAGGACTATGTGCTTAGCCGGACTGGAGCATGTATTCAAGCGCAAGTATCGCCCACCGCGTCAAAGGCTGCCTCTGATTCTCTGATGAGGTCAGAGGTCTAGAGCCCCGGAGGACCGTCCGGTTAGGTCCGCTGTTAGGGTATGTTTCGCTTCGCACAATTGGCGCTCTGGGCATCGTGTCTAGCCTCGTGCTCACGGCCTTCATCCTCTCGGCCCAATCTCGTAGTGCGAGAAACTCATACAAACGTCCACTCAGAGCTCATCCGTGATAGCATAGGTCAAGACCATAGCACACCTTCCGAATGCTTGTGTGTATTAGCAGATGTACAATGCGCGTCCGCTCACTAATCCGATATAGGTAGCGGGTACCAATGCTCGAGACTCGAGCAGAGATTGTGCACTCTCGAAAGTGCGATAAGTGCAGCCATTTCCGGCAGTCCTGCCGTGCAGTTACTCTTCCTTTTCCTGATTTCTTCCGGTCACCACTCGCCCGTCCTTGTTCCCTGGCAACTGAATACAAATCAGCAAAGATGAAGTCGTCGATCCTTCTAACGGTAGTTGCATGCTACATCTCCGGCATCAATGCCGCAGCCTGCTTCTCTGCCGGGCGTGCACAAAACGGTTGCCAGGAGCCACAAGTATGGTCGTGGAGCGTAGGTAGCGGTCAATGAGCCTAAAACAGCAGAATATAACGCTTACATACGTAGTGCGTGCCGAGCGAAGGAGACCCCGGAATGGTTAAGGGACCTCCAAAGAACCAGTGCACTTGGAAGGCAACAGCTGGCAGCTCTTACAAATCGTATTGCGTACGTGTCGACCCCGTGAGTGTGTCTGCGACCCGAGACTTACACTGAATCATAGTGTGCGGAAGACGGACCATACAGCATCGAGTAGAGGGTGGGTGGAAAGGATGATGCGGTGGGACGGGCGAGTTGGATGAGTCGGCGACGACTGCTGTTCAGTGATGTTGGGCACAAGACATCTTTGCCTTCGAAGGGCGCTTGCCTGTGATACGTTTAGATTAGCTCTCTCTTTCGGGAGCAAGTAAAGGTGCAAACGCCGATTGACCAAAGTGCTTAAGCGATACAATACGCATCGTTTCGTTGCAGAAAGGTCAGAGCTTACCGACTTCATGGTTAGGGCTTCGTGTTCTGCTGATACTCATGCGACTGACCTATTGAATAGGACGACTGCTGCCGGTGATGTCTCGCGCTGCTCCCTTATGACCGTGTCTTCGTGGTACACATAGGATCTCGTAAGACTTGTGAGTTCTCGCACTGCCGCCTCGCCCGAAATCGTGATCTGATACAGCTTTAAGCACGAGAGACAATTGTTTGGCTTGATCACAGTCCAGACAGCTTTTTCCAATCCAATTCAGGCACCCTCATATATTGGGCCCGGCGAGTCGTCGTGCCCAATCTCGACGTTGGAATGTGGCGGCTGTCGCCTGGCTGGGCGGCTAAAGTACTGGATGGTATGTTTCGGGGTGATCACGATTGCCGTCGCGTCCTCGGATTGTGTTGTTTGTCTCCGAGGCACGATCCTGAGCTGCCCGTCTCTTCTCCTCGGCTGAAGATCAGTGGTTCATTCCATTGGATATGTGCTATGCGAGCAGTAGTGGAAGGCCGAACATCATGTCGAAGCATTTGTCCCATGTAGATATAGAAGCGAAAGCGGCGCGAGTTCCGTAGATGATGTTTCTTTCGCAATCATTCTCTAGCATTCGTTAGCTTACGCCACAAGGGAATCAAGGGTTTTCCAGGCAGTCTTTCCGAGAGCAATATTTGGAGGGGAGGGTCGACAGCTAATGGGCGAGTTGTGAAGCTGCATCGACAGAAGCTCGCAAATAGGCTGTTTTTGAGGCCTTTTAGACTTTCCGCAGCGTTTTTCTCTGATATCCATCTGTTCAAACGTACCTCAAGTTTGTATTGCTGTCCAGCAGTAACAAGTTCTGTCGTCCTTCCTATACAAATGACTTCCACCATACGTGGGCTTACTTCGAATGCTCTATGCTGACGTTGAGAGATAGGCGCAGTAGGGCCGACAAGGACAAGGACGAGGACTGTTGTGAAGATTCAAAAGAGTCTTAGCGAGTGGAACTCTTTGCCAATGCCTCGTATCAAGCAGTGCCCGTAAGCAAAGCAAGGTGTATAGCGCCGGCCAATGGAATTGCTCCAATGCATGTTTCTCAGTAAAGGAAAGATGAGTAGGCTGTACTAAGACAATACTTAGTGAGCAGATGACGGCCTTGAAATTTGCCAATCTGAGCAAGCCGAAGCTCCAGTGGAGAGGCGTAAGCATCACGCCTGCGGCGCCAAGAGGCTAGATGCGTGAGATGTAGGCGGTAAGTCATAAAAACATGACATTCTTTGAATGTGCGCACGTTGTAGGAGCCCAAAAGATCGATCACTTACATATCAAAAACCTGGGAGCAAGAGGGCCGTCTGTAGCTCTCCATAGTGCTCCGGGAAAAATCAGTTCGTCAGAACGTTTCTGAGATCGAAGTTTGGGCGCCAGCTATCGTCCTACTCTTTGTATAACGGTATAAACATTTGCCTATAAGCAGTTGCGTTTCAAATTGTTCGGTTGGGTCGCCTACCTGCAAACCCTAGTACATTTCCTTGTACCCTATAGGGCTCCGTGGATTTCGTCACAAGCTTACGTTGAGCACATGGGTATAAGCTTTGAACTGGCCAGAAACAATTCTTCGTAGAACACCGGCCAGATATCAATGCAAGCGACAGGCTTCTTCCAAGCACATTCGGAGATGGAAGGATGGCGGCACTGCAGGGGCTGCTGCGATAGTCCAAATGCCAAGAACTCGACGTGTGTCCTGCACTCCTTTCCCATATACACGTGACGGCTTGCATGAAGGCAAATTGCCCTCCCAAGAAGAGTCTCATAAGAATGTAAGCACTACGTCGGATGATTTTGAGGCTCGCCGAAGTGAAGCATCTCCCTGCTGCGAACACGCCAAGAGCAAGCAATGCAGCTACAGCCGCCCAGAAGTCTGACCGTGGAATTTCTCACAGCCTTGAGCTGTTACAGCGAGGACTATCTACTGTAGTCGAAGCATGGGAGAATACGCTACGTGATGTTGATTACTGCTGCGAGACTACTTCCATATGTATACGCAAAGAGATCCACATTCACACATTCAAGACGAGTTGAACAAAAGTACGGCCGCAGTAATGAATCCAGTCTATGATTCTGCCCAGCAATAGGTATTGCAATTCATGCTTGAGTACGATCTTTGTCGACATCCTCGTCATACGATTCCTCAACTTGGCGTTGTCAGAGAGGCCCACAGAGCCATTGTTTGAATACTAGCAAGCATGAGTGTCAGAGATTCATTGCTGTACGGCCGTTCCCCTTGTCAGGAGATACACAATTCTCTCACGAGCGGGTACAACATCGCCGGCATCATCAGTATCACTCGTGTTCTGACGCCGGAGACAATGGAATGCAGCGGCACAGTCGGCTCTCAATCAATATATAAGGCAGTCGGTCAACCATCAAATCGAAAGAAGCATCAGACACAACCACAAACGCACCTCCAAACAACCACACTTCAACCGCCACAATGGTTAACTTCATCTCCATCTTCGCCTCAGTCTTGGGATTGACCTCCCTCGCGGTATGATACAGATCTCTTGAAGAACAGATGAACACTGCTAATGATTCCGGACAGATGGCTTGTAAGCAATCGGCTTGCTGCTACAGGGTACATTCGGCTGCACGGGATGATTTCAATTATGGCGACAGCTGACCAATTCTTAGGATCAATGCAGTGGCGAGATTCTTCAAGACTGTGGCGCTAAGTGCTGCAGCACCAACCCAAGAATGGAAAACCGTGGTCAAGGCGAGCAGCTGTACTACTACGGTGTCGCCTGCGCTACTTAGATGGCTTCATACGCACCCGCAATGGCGGAGAAGACGAGTCTGAGGATTGGGGTTTGCATAAAAAGGGGTCGAAGTTGGAGGAGAACAAGCTATTTCTAGCAACTGAAAGGATCGGGCTCACCCAGGCACTACCTTTCAACTTACACAAAAACCGTAGCAATGGATGGAACATTTGCTGCATCCTATCGTCGAGAACTTTGTCACAGCCCTACCTCTTGTGTTGCCCTTCGTGACACGATACCGGTCGACAAAGACATATCGACTGGATCTGGTTTCAAGTGAGAATCATGGCGATCGATCAACGTAATTATATCGTTTTCATTCATTAAGCTAGCTTTGCGTCGATCGTCGCCGCCCATATTTGGTCAGTGGAAGAATACTCGCGTACCGCCGCAGCCGTGAAGCCACTTGCTGGCATACAGAGCATCATCTCTTCTCGACCCAGTGAATTCATCGTGTCGCCGTAGGGCTAGTGCCTTTGATGCAGCGTGTGAATGAAAACATCGCAGTGCACAGTGAAATCTCGCTCATTTGACCGAAGCACCTCGATGTTGGGAGTCCACCCGTTGTTGTCGAACGTGTCATACGTAAGTGGAGCGAGCTTGGAATGGGTGGAAAAGTAGATCGTTTAGGCCAACTCAGAGTCAGTGAAGACCATCTGTTCGTTTGCCTCACGACCGTCCTCGAGAGCGCGCTTGGCGTTGGATGGGTCGCCAGTCCACTATCAAAAAAAAAAATCAGCTAAATTCGGTAAATGTACTCGTCAAGGTATCAACTTACGTAGTTTGGACGCGGGTACTCGCCGGAATGGCAGATGCCCTCATGCCAGAACGGAACAGTCGGGAAGACGTGCTGAAGAGCGTTGACGAGCTGCTCGTTGTTGCGGTCGTCCTTGCGCTGGTTGTCGAGGACGTCTGGAGTCTCGAACTGCAGAGAGGTCTGGTCGCCCTCGATGCGAGAGCAGGCGAAACCGGAGCCGGCGTTGATGAGGACGTAGACGATCATCTCGCGGAGCAGATCGTGGCACTCGGGGTCGGCTGGTGGTGGGACGCCAACATTGAGGACGTAGAAGCGCGAGTTGTCGATCTTGTAGCTCTTGCAGGTGGCGGTGTTGGGAGCGAGAGGGTCGCGCGGCAAGAGAGTGGCGGTGAGGGTGTTGTTCGAGTCGGCGGCGACAGTGTTATCGACGGCGGCGACTGGCTGAGCAACACGAGCAGTGACTGCGCTGATGGCGCCGAGAGCAGCGACGGCGATCTTGATGAGACCCATCTTGCAGGTTGGTGGGGATGTAGCTTGATTGTTTGAAGTTGAATTGGTGTTGAAGGGAGTGAGTGCGGTGAAGATGAGTGCAACTTGTGTTCGTGGTTGTCAGTGTGTTAGGTGGTCAGGTTGATGGGAAGCGGTGGAAGTTCTTTTGTGCTCGCCGTGCATGTGACAAGGATCCAGAAGTGAATGGCGCGGAGGTCGGTGAACAGCATGTGAAAGCACGCATGTGAAAGCGCGAGTGAATGGGTCGGTGCGATGAGGTCGGCAGATCTGCCACTCTGATAATGTTACTCTTGCTGAGAAGGTTCGGAACGTTTGGGCGTTTTGCAGTTTCTTGAGAATACCGTGAACTGGTGAATCAATGTGTGATCCACCTCATTCTCCCCTCGATGAGCCAGCTCTTACATCTGTCCTCAAAATTGGTTCATCATCGGACTATGATCGCCAATTCCTTTCATAACATGATGAACGAAACATCTCCAGCAGCCATCAACCTTTCGGAATTTGAATTCGTTCATAAGAAACGTCTTCACCCCTTCCGGCGCTCCAGTGATCTCCGACTCCATG
The DNA here is from genome assembly GCA_013365235.1 of Cercospora sesami. NCBI lineage: Eukaryota > Fungi > Ascomycota > Dothideomycetes > Mycosphaerellales > Mycosphaerellaceae > Cercospora > Cercospora sesami. Next base: position 8,815 of record JAASLG010001629.1, read on the forward strand.
TAGACAGTCGCCTCTCCTCTCTCCTCCTTGACTTCAGAATTGATGTTCTTGACTTCGGCATGATATGCTGGAAAAGCTTCAATGGTCTGCCGTAGGAGAGTACTATGCTCGAGAAGTGTCAACGGGTGCGGGAAGTTCTCAAAATGTGCTCTGAAGCTTGGAGCAACGCATTTGTGGAGATCGTTGTTCTCATAGTCAAAGTCGCGGTCGTTAATTGCCAGTACTCCGCTGACACATATCGATTCTAGGTATTGTGCCACACTCTGGCCTGGCGCCGGAACGCCAGCGGAGTGTGCTGTAGTTGAGGACGAATCGCCACTCTGCTCGGAAGCAGGTGTTGCACTTGAAGAAACCCCCGGGGACTCTGGAAAAGACATATTGTATCCTCAGGACTGAGAGGGCAGATTAACACATGTGTTGTCTCGTGCACACTCTGGTCGTTGCCGTACTGGTTGAAGCGCTTTTGAGTACGCTGGATCTTCAGTGTATTCACAGGCTGGCTCCCGGAATAATCTTGGCATTGTCAGCGTCCTCTGCTGGATTCTTCAGTACATGTATGCGTACAAACCCCGAAGCTGATCAAATTCCGGATTTGAGACCAAATTTCGACTTTCAGTGAATATCCGGGCGAGGCCGGCTTTGTCCCGTTTCTGCGTGGAGCGGTCTTGATTGCTCTTTCAAGCTCGGATCTCAGATGTTGCTATGCTTTGCTACGCATCTCGTTGTTTCACGACTTTTCATACTGGATTCCACGCATTTCTCCTCGAGGAATCCGGAGATGTTCATGCTGTACCGCGGGCGAACAGAAGCACGAAATAGAGTTCCACCAACGCCACCTGATTTGGCATGCAGGTGTCAAGGTGCCCACTCCGTTCAATGACTGCCCAACCATGGCGACGTGAGCTTGGTTGCTTCCTCGGACCTAAGCGAGCTGCTTCACCGGTGAGGGGTGTTCGTGTTCATGCAGAGACATGACGAAAAATCGCAGAGAGTGAAAGTCGACGTGGAATCGCATGTATATATACTGTCGTCTTGGTGTGTATTGGCATTCCTGCCCTCGATCCTCCGGGCGAGGAAGTCGGGCCATGGAGCAGCTAGCTCGAGCACATCAGTCTGATGGGTCGGGCTGTACCAATGGCAGACACAATGGATTGGTTGATGCACGGTGACGGACGTGGAGGAAGGGTCAAGAGCGGTCAGATTTCACGAAACTGGATGCCTGAATTGCTGCCTCACGCTGGCAAGAACGAATCTATGCCAGCCCTCCCCCTCCCCTCCCCTCGCTCCCAAGTTCCAACAAGGACTACTACAAGGCTTGATCAGCCCTCGGCAGGCAAAGAGAAGAGACTGCTAGGCTGCTGTAACATTTCACTTGTTTCTGCAGAGCAGTGCTTTCTACTCCAAAAACAGGTTCGCTGGATCAGAGGCCGCTCGGGATTTCAGCATGTCACTGTAGAATCGTTAGCATAGAAGTGCCGACTGATGAGCACCGACAGGCCTGTTGAATGCAAAAGTCTTTTCAATTCGTGAGCAGGCCGCAGCCATGCCATGCGTCTATCATCACGCAATCGCTGCACTATGCAAGGACGCTCATCATCAACTTCCGCTCGCAGCACAACAAGATCCTTCGAGACAACCTCAGGCCTTTCCACCTTTCTTGCCTCCACGTCCGCCACGTGCAGCCTTCTGTGCTTGTTGACGCTCGAGTCTCGCCATCTGCTCCTTCTTCTCCTTGTCAATCAATTCACGTTCTTGCTTCTCGGCCTCCTTGCGTGCGGCAGCTTCAGCTCTCTGCTCTCGCACCAATTTCAGGCGCTCCAGATCTGCTCGGGCCTCCTCCGTCTTGCCTTCAGCGTGCAGCTTCTGGTATCTCTCCTTTGCCTGCTGAGCCTGCAGTGCCTCTCGCTCGCGCCTCGACAGTTGTGAGAGGTCGCCAGTCTTCTTCGCCTTTGCCGTCTGCTTCTCCGCGTCTTCTGCGCTCGGTGGTGCTTTGTCCGCCTGCTTTCGAGCCGATGCACTGTGGTTTGGGTTTGCGGGCATGTCGTCGTCCTCATCCTCGTCGCTGTCACTTGGTGGCAGGTCGCCAGCCTCAACTACGCCCTGCTTCTTCTTGATTGCAGCCTCCTTCTTTGCCTTTGCCGCGGCTCGTCGTTCCTCACGTGTCATCTCCTTCTGCTGAGGCGCGGCTCCGTCCTCGTCTTCGCTTGACTCCTCCTCTGACGAGTCTTCCTCTTCTGAAGATTCGCCATCTTCTTCGTTCACGGGATCCGCCCACATGGAGCTTTCTGCTCCATCTGCATCGAGGGGAGCGAGATTCTTGCTAAAGTGACGTCCTCCTGGAAATGTGTCAGTGTCTGCATACGCTGACATGTTGTGCTGTATCCCTACCTCCTCGCTTTGCCTTGCCGAACTTGCCAGCGCGGCCTCTCGTGGCGCCTCTCGACGACATGTTGTTTACTCGTTGGCGGGGTATTCGAAAAGTGCTCGAGGGGTTGGTGGGGTATTGTTGTTGGGTGTCAAAGGACGTGGAAGGCCGTGGTGATTCTTCGTCGGAGGTGAGTTGAAGGTACTGGTAGACTTCTCTCGTAAGGCTAGAGGACTAGGAGTAGTCTATATAGTGAACGAGGATCGAGTCACAAATGCGTTGCTTTGTGGTGAATACGTAACTTGTGATAGGCCGGTCCCTTAGTCGTTGCTGCCCCAATTCCCCACTGCTGCCAAGAAAGGCACGTGGCCGCGGACATGACTTTGACGCGTTTTTTCCTTCGCGCGGCTTTCTCTTTTC
>JAASLG010001630.1:0-15768 GCA_013365235.1 Cercospora sesami
CCACGCGATATCGTTCTCCCTCAATGATTTCGATGGGATCCGGTGGTGGTGGACGAGCACCATGCTCGATGTCTATGACGCCGAAATAGTCGCCATTCTCGAAGGAGTGGTCTTGCCCAGTACTGATATCACGTCTTGGAGTCTCGTCGAGCCGAGTATCTATGCGCTCAATCTCTTGCAGTTCAGCTGCTATGGGCGTCATGAGCGGCGGTCTGCTTAAAGCTGCTGGGGGCAGAGCAATTGTCGTTCGTTTGTTGACTTTGGGTCCCACGGCCGGACTTAGCTCTGTTGCTGCCGGCTTGTGAGCTGATTTGCTCAATGTTGAATCGGCATTGCTTTTGATACCGCTTGACTTGTCACGGGAACCGGAGTCTCCCTCGTCGTTCTGTGGCTGAACTGGGTTCGATGAGCCGTTCGATATTCGGAAGCCTTTCCTGTAGAACGATTTCTTGCACATCGGTTGTAGAATTGGCGCATTCACTGCGATGATTCCTGCTATTGTCTCTCGCACTCCCCATCGGTTGATTACCGTCGCCGAAGGGTTGGCTTTCAACGTCATCACGATCCGTGTGAGAGCAGCGGTGATGACGAAGATCCCAGAAGAAAGTAATAGCCCGATGGTGATTTTCTTGCGCAGCGGTATTTTCAATTTCCACAGAAGAGGTATGGGAACGGCCAGTAAAGCGGCATCTGTGATCACATTGAGGACGGTGCAAACGTAAAAGTTCTGTATCCGGACTTCGCAGTGATCGGGCGGCTTTGGCTTGACTTGCCAATTTAAGCGAAGTGGTCGGCAGCTCAGCATGATGGTGAGGAACATTGCCAGGTAGGTGAGACCGCAGGCAACTCCGAGCGCCTTGACGTATCGTTCTTGTGGTAAACCGAACGTGATCCGGTGGAAGAAGAATAGCATGCAAGCCTTGAGGCCCCATCTGTGTGGTCATTGTTAGTGCAGGCTTCGCCGAAAGAGGCCTTGCTCTCACACTAGAAGGAACGGGCAAGAGGTAAGCGAATGTCCAATAATAAGGCCGCAGGAAGGACCAGTGAGGTCAATGCTTCGTGCAATGATTCTTCCACACTGACACTTTTAGAGTGTACTTACTCAGAGCAGTATACGTGAACCATGCGAGTAATTCTGTATCAATCAGTCAAACAACGTCCATATCCTGGCTCTCTGGTGAAGTAGCAAGAGGAAATGTCCATAGTGCAGCTGGGAGGCACAGATCTTGCTGGATATTCACACTGATTCCACTCACGCATTTTCGAGCCATATTCGACACTTTTGATTTGTGACGGAGTGAGTGTCTCAACCTGTTCAGCGGTATAGTCCACATTTGTGCCTTCTCGGTCTGCAAGTTGATTAGCTTCGATGGCATCGTTCCGCCGGGACTCGAAAGAACTCGCACGCGATGGTCACCTGCAGCGCCGTCAGCTCTTGCCCATATATCCAGATCCCACCACCACACTCACGGTAGCGGCATCAGCGGTGTAGCAGGCCAGCACGAGAATGGCCATGTAGTCGTCGCCTGCGAACTGCCGGATGCCCACAGTGCGAATCCGAACAATAAACCGAGCAAGGAATACGAGCACACCGACGCCGAAGAGCACCCAGACCTCAATCAGGTACGGCTGATCGTGGTAGACCTGGGTGCTTCCCATTCCGCAAGGTGGCAAGTCGAGATGGCACGGAGCCGATCCTCATCAGCGCGGAAGAAGTGAGATCTGGAAAGGTGAGGGCGAATGGGTGGAACAAGACAGTGAACGATTTTGCAGACCCAGCAGCAGTCCGGACGATCGCTGGGACCGGGTCCTCGTCACTTGGGCGAAGTCTGCTCGTTGCCCTCGCATTGCGATGCGCTCATCAATGGCTTTTCTCCGGATCCCGAGGCATCAGGCCTGGAGAACCCATGCACGCCTGCGCCGGGGGATCGCCGGTATGAAACTGCAGCAATCGGAGCTGTTCTCGAACTTGTGCACGCGCAGTCTGAGACGATTCGTGCCGGTGAACGACAGGCGGGCATCACGAGTCGCGCAGGAGGTGTTGTTGCCGTCGTCGTCGCTGCACTGTCCACTTACGCATTCTGCTCGGCGGCTGAGCCACCGGTCGCTGTTTCCGGTCGCACGCGCTACATCGCGGTGTTTGGAAGTGACGATGACTTCGCAGTGGGAGATGTTGTCGTGGAGAAGGAGCAGTGGACATGCTAGCGGATCTGCACTAATTTAAACTGCACCACACCGCGCGGATCTCGACTTGGCACAAACCACTGCAGTAGCACATCCTCCTGCTCTCTTCCTCTCTCACGTGCCGAATCATCACGATCTCGACTGACGCAGCCTGACGGCGAGTCCCTGGTGCCACGAGCAACACATCCCCGCCAAGACCATCCGACAACGCTCGGCAGGCCCACGATCCTGGTGTGCCGCAGCACTTTATTCACTGCATGGTTCATGCCGGAGCAAATTCTCCTGTCACAGAAGTCAAAGCACTAATTAAGGCACACCCACGCGAGCGACACGACTGGAGAGTTTCGCATGACGACAATGTTCAAGCCCGAATTCTTCGGCAGTGCAATTGATACCTATCAACTATGTACACATCTTCGGCAGTTGGACTCCAAATCGGACACGGAGAACACGGACTGACGACATTAGAACTCAATGCTGACTTTGAGTGATTTCGTCTCTCCGGCACGTGAGAAGTGATCATAAGCCTTCTCGATATCCTTGAACTTGAAGTCTGCAAGCGAGGTCAGCGTTAGGATCCTTCGCGAAAACGACGAGACCCAACTCACCATGCGTCACCATGGCGCTGGCATCAATCTTTCCAGCAGCAGCAAGGTCGAGCAAGGTCGGGATGGTATGCGCGGAGACCAGTGCCATCGAAATGGTTGTGCTTCTAATCCAGAGCTTCTCGATATGCAAGTCGACTTTCTTTCCGTGGACACCAATGTTTGCGATGTGGCCGCCGAGTCCAACCAGATCTTCGCACATGTTGAATGTTGCGGGGATGCCCACCGCTTCCATGACAACGTCGAAGCCGTCGACCTCATCAAAGTGCTCAGCCGCAAGCTCACGAACTGAGCCCTGAAGATTCTTGACATTGTAAACGTGTGTCGCGCCCATCTTTTTGGCGACAGACAAACGGTAATCGTCCATGTCGAAGAATACCAGCTTGCGAGGTGCGTAGAGTTGGGCCGTCAAGCCAGCTGACAGACCGACAGGGCCTACGAACACAGTCAATGGCGAGCTTAACAAGCGGAGAAACCCGAATCCTCACCTGCACCGACGACGGCCACTGTACATCCGGGCGTGACCTTTCCGCGAAGGACACCTACCTCCAATCCTGTTGGCAAAATATCGCTGAAAGACAACAACGTCCGGTCATCGACACCCGAGGGAACGTTGTAAAGAGATGTGTCTGCGTATCGAATTCTGACGTATTCTGCCTGCGTTCCGTCGTGGGTATGGCCTAGGATCCATCCTGCCTTTCGACAAGAATCGGCCATGCTGCAGCAGAACCGATGTCAGCGACAACTTCCACCTCAGAACCCGCCACCTCAATCTTACCTTCTCTTGCAGAATTGGCAACTTCCACAACAGGTAATACATCTGATCAAAACGCGATCTCCCTTTTTGAAGTTCTTCACTTCAGCTCCTGCCTCTTCAATGACAGCAATACCTTCATGGCCCAGCGTTCGGCCATCGGTCACGGTCGGGACATGGCCTTGCAGAATGTGTAGGTCCGAACCGCAGATGGTGGTGCGCTGCATCTTGACAATAGCATCTGTGCCATCGACAATCTTGGGAATTTCCTTGTCGACGACTTTGTACTTTCCCACGCCGGCGAAGATGAGGGCCTTCATTTTGAGTTCTTTATGCCTTTCGCAAATTCGTAGGAGATATGGATGAGCTCGAAAATGCCTGGTCGGAGAAGTTCTACTGATGGTTTCACAAGCTACAAGAAAAGACAGGACGAGCTGCATGCAAGCTATATCTTTTTATCCTTGCCTCGTCGACAATATCGACGCTCCTCGGCGCAGGCACCGATAGTCATTCGCCTTTCTCCTCACCTTCAACGGCGTATCGGATGCAAGCAAAGAGGGGCAAGCATATTCTCGCCGCACGCTGTGTGGTCGCTGGGAAGCAAGATCCTGGTACTTGGTCCACCTGCATCCGCATGCGGTAGCTGCCACTTGCTTGGGTGCCTCCAATCGTATCGGATCCCGTCCGCAAAGAAGTCGGTATAGTCCTGTTTGATCATCCTCTCATCCTCTGTCGGTTTTATGAATCATCAACATCTTCCTTTCAATCTGACATTGTCAGCGGAATCTTTCCAACTCAGCATCAGACTGTCTCTCGGTCCGGTCAACCACATCCTCCTCGCATTCGACCACACCCCGCCTTTCTTCTCTCTCAAGGTGCAAAAGGGGACCTCAGATTCTAGCTGGGATACATGCGCGAACGCGACGTCGAGCTGCCTTCTTATTTGCACGCTAGCCATTAAGGTGAGCTTATGAACAGGATACGTACCTGCGTGCTGAGTATTGTTCCCGCGAGTTGCCAAAGCTGCTGCGGGGAAAGGGAACAGGCTTGACAAGGGAGATCAGCAGCAAACCCTGGTTGGATTCGTTGACAGGGATGAGCTGACCGCATGATTCGAGTCGCATGTGCCGATGCCGATACCATTTTGGGGCGGTGCGACTTTGAGTGTCGGTGGGAAGGTCGTGTAATCTGGAAGAAGGCATGAGCTGTTGTCTAGCTGAGAGGTTGATCGTCTAGCCGCGTGTAGTCAGCTCACCCTCGTAGAACGAGACGTCAAGCAATGTCTGTCATCTGGCAACGAAGACCAGGTCGCAGGGATGCTTATCAGCAACCCAACAATGACGATGAAAGCCGGCTGGAAGTCCACCTGGAGTAAAATATACTAGTCAACTACAAGAAGCTTTCCTCACATAAATATACCATCAAAATTCCTGTGTTGTGTTCATCATAATGCATCACAGATTCTCTACAACCGAAGTATCGTCGCCATCGCATACGAACTTCTCAATCTTACAACTTCGCCTTCGAGCCGTCTTCTCTCAATTCAGCACCAGCACCCGAGATAGCAAGCTTACCCGTCTCCTTGACCTTGACTTGGAAGATGACCCATTTTCCTTCTTTCCACATTTCTGTGACGAGTGTCTGTCCAGGAAGCACCACACCTGCGAATCGGACCTTGATATTCTTGAATTGACCGAAAGTGTTCAGGATAGCTCGGCCTGCGATACCGAAGGATGCGAGACCATGCAAGATAGGGACGTCGAAGCCGCCGACCTTGGCGAAGTCGGGGTCCTGGGGAGTTGTTAGTGAATGGTGTGGTAGGAGGTGGATTGTTAAACTTACAATGTGCAGTGGGTTCCTGTCACCAGACAATCGGTAAATGGCAGCCAATTCCTCAGAAGTCTTCTCTTCCACGACAGCATCGGGTTGTCTCTTCGGTGGGTTGTGGACTTTGGTTGCAGCACCGCGGTCGCCACCTTGCTTTTGTCCACCGAAACCACCAGCCTTACGGACGAAGACTGTTGACTCGTTGTAGAAGACGTCCTTGCCTGTGTTCTTGTCTTTTGTTTCGCTGCCGTAGACGATGATACCGGCTTTGCCTTTGTCCTGCACTTCGATCAAGCGTGGGGAAGCGACGAGCGTGCCTTCGGTCGGGATAGGGAATTGGCGGATTTCGAGGTACTGCTCAGCGTGCAGCAGTTGCCGGAAGTCGAAGTTAGGTAGGAGGGTGCTCATATCGAAGGGTGCTACGGCGTTGAATGGAGGAATGACACCAAAGGTTGGGATGACTTGGAAATTTTCATCGCTTTCGAAGACGTAAGGGAGCTCAGTGCGCTTGGCTCCAATGCCCAGGTCTGCGAAACACGTTAGTTGAATACGCAGCGGCGGGTCAGTCTGCGGTAAACTTACTGTAGAGAATCACATCGCGTTCATCATAGACGAACTCCGTTCCCTCGGCCTGCGCCTTCTTAGCTTTGTCGATCACGGCCAGGTAGTCAGTGTCATCAGATGACTTGGACTGCTTCCCACCTTTCTTGGACCGGTTCTGGGAGTTGCCTAGAATCTTGTCGTTTGCGAACGACACATCGTGCGGGTTGTCAGCACGGCCGTCGTCGAAGTTGACAATCTTGTCCCACGCTGCCTTGACTGCCTCTGGAGTCAGCTCCACATCGACTGGGAACTGTGCACCGCCAGTCCGCTGCCATCTTGTCTCGCCAGCCCAACCAGAGCCGCTCTCGAACACACGTCCAGTTGGCTCGCTTGGCATCTTGTCGGAGCTCATGATGAGGACAATAGGAACAACGTAGTCGGGCTTGAAGGCTTGCACCATCTCCTCTGGCATAATCGAGCGAGTCATGTTGGTGCCTGCGTTTGGTGCGATGGTGTTGACGAAGATGTTGTACTTCTTGCCCTCACGAGCGAGAGCACGCGAGAACCCAAGAATACCGCACTTGGCAGCTGCATAGTTGGCTTGTCCGAAGTTTCCGTAGATACCTGAGGTGGAGGTCGTGTTCACGATACGGCCATACTTCTGCTTAAGCATGTGAGGCCAAGCAGCCTTGCTGGCCTTGTAGGTGCCGCGCAAGTGGACATCCAAGACCTGCTGGAACATCTTGTCCTCCATGTTGTGGAAAGCCTTGTCGCGAAGGATACCGGCATTGTTGATGAGAATGTCGATTCGGCCGAAGTTGTCGATTGCAGCGTTGACCACCTTCTCTCCGTCCTCGGCACTGCATCGAACACCGACTGCCTTGCCGCCAAGCTTCTTGATCTCCTGCACGACAGGCTCTGGGTCCGCAAGGTCGTTGACGACAACAGTTGCACCATACTTGGCAAAGGTCAAGCAGTAGCTGCGACCCAGACCAGCACCACCACCCGTGACGACAGCGACCTTGCCGCTAAAGTCGAGCTCTTGGGCCTTTGGGCTTGGCTTGAGCTTCTGTGCCTCCTCGAGAAGGGTCATGAAGTCGTTTGGCCCAGTTGGGTGCTGTGGGTTGGTCCAGTCTTCGATATCCTTCCACTTGGCGAGTAGGGCTCCTGGAGTGAAGGTGTCATCTGCCTTGAGGAGAGCACCATTCGAGCGCTCCCATCTGTACTTGGCGACGTGGCCACCACCAAGTTCGAAGATACCACCGGTCTCCTCAGCAGGAGTATCCTTGTGTGTAAGAGCTGCCACGACTGGCACGATCCATTCAGGCTTCAGCAGATCCAGAACCTCCTTTGGCATCACTGTCGCAGTTAATCGCGAAGCAGCGATTGGCGCAATCGTGTTGGCGATGATGTTGTACTTGGCACCCTCCTTTGCCAGTGTCTCTGTGAAGCCGACTTGCGCGAGCTTCGCCGCAGAGTAGTTGCATTGTCCGAAACTTCCAAAGATACCCGCAGCCGAGGAAGTGCTGATTATTCTGCCGTACTTTTGTTTCCTGAAGTGTGGGAAAGCTGCTCGTGCGCACTTGTATGCTCCAATAACGTGCACCTTCATAATCAGATCCCAGTCCTCATCTTTCATGTTCTTAAAGCTGATATCGCGCAGAATGCCGGCATTGTTGATGAGCACGTCTATGCGGCCAAAGTTGTCAATGGCTGTCTGGATAATCTTCTCGCCATTCTCGACGGAATCGTAGTTGGCTACGGCCTTGCCGCCAGCTTGCTTGATCTCGTCGACGACCTTTTGTGCCATCTGTGTCCCGCCGTCAGTTGGTTCCTTATGGGTATCGCACTTCCTCGCTAATGCTCACTGTCTGGCTGGCACCTTCGCCCTTGAAGCTGCCTCCGAGATCGTTGACCACGACATTGGCGCCTCTGCTGCCGTAGAACAGAGCATATGCCCGACCGAGTCCTCCACCAGCTCCGGTAACGACGACCGTCTGGCCATCCCATCGCAGTTGTTCGCCCATGATGGCGGTCTGTATGTGGTGATTGGGAGGATAAAGAGAAAGAAAGAAGGGTCGACTCGAAGTCGTTGATTGTGAGGGAGAAGAAAGGTCAGGTGGCAGCGAGGTAGAAGCGATATGTTTGGGAATTGTCTAAGCAACCCTGCTGGTCTCTGCTCACGTCCAGTCCAGCAGCGCGTGCCGACGATGATGCACCCACGAACCTCGGCTGATCACGTCCGGCATGCAATGCCACATCCACATGCTCTCTCAGCTGTGGATGCTCAGAACCACAGCTGTCATTCTTGTGGTCTTCTCTTCTTTCCTCTGTTCCCGTACTATAGCCGTACGTGGCCGGCGTGGGCAACAACAGACTGGAGAACGTCATCTGCCGGCTTTTTCGAGAGTCTGCCGCGACGTCTTTGCGGCGTACGAAGGCAGTCCCACGTCCGCCGAGGCATTATTGACGGCTCCATGCTGATACTACACCATCTGCTTCTGGACGACACACTACTCGTGACTAGATGACAGCGATGAGCTTGGCGTGACATTTGCTCTCTCTCTGTGGACTGTCATATGAAGAAGCACCCCAGGTCATGAGGCACGATGCTCTGCAGGCTGACGGGGAGCTGGCTCGGCTATTCTCTCAGCCGCAAGGTTGTCCCTTTCACATGCTCAAAACCGCAGAGCTGTTGCAGCTGTATGGTAGACACGGAATCAGGACACGTGAGTTTGCGCTATGCCGGAGATCATTGACGACAAGTCGGAGCACTGCATACCTTTCATCCTCGAGCGGCTCAAGTCGCACAAGGTAGAGTATGAACAGAAGGGACAACATCCCCCACCATTCTTTCTTGGCTTGAACGGAGTGCAAGGTGCAGGCAAGACTACACTGGTAGGTCGTTCACACCTTTGGAAAATTGAAGTTGAAAGAGCTATCTTAGACCAAAGTCTCTCAGACCTTGATCGATACACCATGCGGGCAACAGAACTGACATTCGCAGGTGGAAACCCTCCATCACACGCTCTCACAACCTCCCCACAGCTTGCCCACGCTGGTGTTGTCTATAGATGATCTGTACCTTCCTCACGATCAACAACAAACTCTTGCCAAATCGCATGCCGCAAACCCGCTGGTGCAGCACCGAGGCGTGCCTTCGACACACGATGTCAAGACCGGTATTGAGCTATTCCAAGCACTGGCGAATCGTGATTCCAACGTGAAGATCCCAAGCTATGACAAGTCTCAATTCAATGGTGCAGGAGACCGCAGGCCCGAATCAGATTGGCATACCGTGAACGCGACGAGTCAGAGCCCAGTAGAAGTGGTTGTGTTCGAAGGCTGGTGTGTCGGCTTCCGCGCGCTCAGCGATGAAGAAGTGCAGCGAAAGTGGGAAGCGGCGAGACGAGAAGCAGAGAGCGGGAACTACACTGGGCGGCTAGGGAAGCTGAAGTTAGAGGACGTGCTATTCGTCAACAGCAAGCTCCGCGAGTATGATGCTCTGACAGACAAATTTGACGCTTTCATCCACATGTAAGTCATCTACTTGTCAGATCAGGTACACTGCTGACGATATGGGACAGTGACGCCGAAGATTCGCTATATGTCTACGACTGGCGAGAGCAGCAGGAGGCTGCGATGAGGGCTGCAAAAGGAACTGGCATGTCAAAGGAGCAAGTCATCGAGTTTGTCAATGGTTATTATCCGTGCTATGAGCTGTATACGGATGTATTGCGGAACGGTATCTTTGGAGGCGAAAAGGGCAAGCAGCTGAGATTAGTTGTTGGGAAGGACAGGAAAGTCGTGCAGGTGCACAAGATATAGCCACGCGTTACCCAGTGTCAGATCTGTAGAGTGATGTACAGAAATATTTTGAGTGCATTTCAAGGACATATTTCTTCCCATGCCGTCCGTGCGGCCAGTTCCCCGCGATCGGAGAAAGTCGCCATCACGCAATCGGGAAGAGTCAGCAGCTCGAATGACTTGGCCGACATCTTCCTGAGCTCGCACATTCACACACCGCACACACACCTACCAAAAGATCCTTTAAGCATTGAAGTCTCTGCTCCAGACTTCATTGCCCATCATTCCACCCACCTAAAACCCCAGCTGTTGAGGTCTCTAGTCCTCGGTAAAAAACTACCACTCTCCCAAAATGAGCGGCGGCGACCTTCCCAATGGCAACGGCAAGGCCATGAAGCACATTGACCTCGATGGCCACGACCTGCCACCTTCGCCTGCGCCCTCCACCCCGCGCAACGGTCGTCGCTACAACTTTGCGACCGAGCTGGTCTACACCGAGAGCAACGACCAGTACAACGCCAGCAGCGTCCCCATCTACCAGTCAGCCACCTTCAAAGGTGGTCCCGGCCAGGAATATGACTACACGCGCAGTGGCAACCCGACGAGGACGCACCTCGAGCGACACATGGCGAAGATCATGGGCGCCAACCGTGCATTGGTGGCGGGATCAGGCATGGGCGCGCTCGACGTCATCACCAGGATTTTGAAGCCGGGCGACGAGGTCGTGACTGGAGATGATCTGTACGGCGGGACCAACAGACTTCTCACATACTTGAAAGAGCATGGAGGGGTCACGGTCAAGCATGTGGACACCACGACACTGGAGGTCGTGACAGCCGCGATCACTGAAAAGACGACCATGGTGCTGCTCGAGTCACCCACGAACCCGCTGATCAAAATTTGCGATATCAATGGAATCGCCACTGCTGCCCATGCGATCAGCAAGAACATCGTGGTCGTGGTCGACAACACTATGTTGTCGCCATACCTGCAAAACCCTCTCGATCTAGGTGCCGACGTCGTCTATGAGTCTGGAACCAAGTACCTGTCGGGGCACCACGATGTCATGGCGGGCGTCATTGGTGTCAACGACGTCGCACTCGGCGAGAAGTTCTATTTCATGATCAACAGCACGGGCTGTGGCCTTGCGCCTTTCGACAGCTGGCTGCTGCTTCGTGGTGTTAAGACGCTGGCAATTCGCATGGACAAGCAGCAAGCGAATACACAAGCCATTGCCGAGTTCCTGGAGAACCATGGCTTCAAGGTCCGCTACCCTGGACTGAAGTCTCACCCTCAGTACAAGCTGCATTGGAGCCAAGCGCGCGGTGCTGGCGCCGTGCTCTCTTTCGAGACGGGCTCCATCGCGCTGTCCGAACGGATTGTCGAGTCGACGAAGCTCTTTGGCATCAGTGTGTCATTCGGCTGTGTCAACTCGCTGATTTCCATGCCCTGCCGCATGAGCCACGCGAGTATCGACCCAGCCACGCGGAAAGAGCGCGCTCTCCCCGAAGACATTATCCGATTATGTATTGGTATTGAGGATTTGGAGGATCTGCTTGACGATTTGAGCCAGGCATTGGTCAGAGCGGGCGCTGTGCGCTTGACTGGAGCTGATGGATTCAGGGCACTAACCGCCGAGGAAACCGCAGGGGAGAGTGGAAGAACGACGCAGGTCGTTGACGAGCCATGATCCAACATCGTGTACAAGTATCGGAAAATGTATCTAGCAGCTTCGAGAATGAGCTGCTTCACTAATCGAGAAAGTTCAAAACGACATACAGAAATTCAAAATCGGTCCTGGCAATCGTTGTCAACCAGTTTCTTCTCTTCCATATCATGCTCATTTGTTGAGTTTGGATCGCTGGGTCGATCAACAACGATGTTATCCTCAACACTCATCACTTCGGGCATGCTGGGACATGTATCTGTTCGCTGCAACACCGAATGGAATATTCCTGTACAGCCCAGAGATGTTCGGTGGTGCCTGTCATGAGACCCAAGCCTGGAACCTCAACCGAGGACCGCTGCGAGTAACTGCCGACCAGGCATCATGCCGCATGAACCACGCGGCGGCCACAAGTTGAGCACGTTGTGAACTGGGTTGAGCACGTTGGTCTCGTTCGTCTCAGCGATATCTGAGCGCGGATCTTTCTGAATAGAAACAAGCACAGGATCCTTCGGCGCATTTCGTTAACCGAGTCTCAGGTGCTGGGTGCTTGGCGTGCAGGTCGGGGCGTCAGTGGTCTGGGTTTCGCTTTGCAGCTCTCTGCGGCCCCCAAGTCACCCACGTTTTGCCTTTTCTATCCGGGGTATTCTGTGTCGCGGCATTTTACACCAAGACACCGCAGAATTGCGGATGTTTGCAATTCAGTAGAGACGATAAGTATGAGTGTCTTGCGCGATGCAGCGCGTGCGTTGGAGCACCGCAACTGCGCAACGCTTTACAGTTACTTCATCACGTCAGAAAGTGAAGAATCCGCGTTCCCTGTTCCTTTCGGGGACCTCATTACTACTACTGCAGCCCGGTCATCGACCCCCGAACCCGAAGGAACACGCGGGTTGACGATCACTACAGTCGCTCTACATTATAGCTCAAGACGCAACGCTCGTGACCCGACGTTGCTTGAAACTGGATCCAAGTCTACGATTGAAGCACAAAATGTCTACGATCACATCAACAACATCGACGATGTCTACCGGAGTTAGTAAAACATCGAGCCGACGAAGACGGTCTGCGCCCAAGCTCAAGGAGAGTTGCGATTGTTGTGCTATCGCTAAAGTGCGATGCACAAGAGAACGACCTTCTTGTTTGCGATGTCGCTCCAAAGGCAACGATTGCCAATATAGCATCTCACGGAGAGCTGGACGCAAGACTATGCGCAATATTACTGTGACACCAATTAGCACATCCGGCTCGGACACTTCCTCATCAATCGGCTCACCAGTACAAGTCTCGGCAAAACCAAGTTTCGTCCACGTAGAACGATCTTCATTCAGCGATTCCTCCCCAAGTAGCAGCACCTCATCAACTTTCGGCGACTACGTCCACGGACTGCCAATTCCTCCTTGCACAACACCAGAAATGACCGAGCACCTATACAACAACCAGGATCTGGCCATGTGGACTCAAGCTGCATTCATCTCATCACAAGGAGAGACCGATGCCAACGCAGACTGGTACAGCCTCGCCGATAGCTTCTCACATTCGACCCTCGCCCCATCAAGACATCCGAACGAATCCAAACCCCACCCCACCACACCCACCTCACCCACTTCCTCCTCCTCATCAACCTACGAACAAGAGTCCCCAATCCTAGAAAGCATCGAATTCCCTCCCACAACAACCCTCCCCCATCACCACTCTCAACTCCTCTCATCAGACGACAACAACATCTCCGAAGACCCCGATATACCCTTTCCCCAAGATATCCCACTCTTCGGCTCCACCCACCAAGAAGCTTTCCTCTTCGCCGAAACTGAAGCAATTCGAGAAGAACTCCGACTCGTAGCGAATTATGTTTCAACCTTAGAAGAACGCGTTGATCGGGGTGTGAGGTGTGCGGGTTTGCAGCAGAAAGCTGCGATGGAGGCGAAGGCGCTTTGCGGGGATCTGGAGTCAAACGATGTTGGAATGGAAGCGACAGCAGGAAATTTGGTTGCGAGGTTCGATGCGAGTGATTTGAGGAGGAGGCTGGGGAGTATTAGGCATGAGATTGAGTGTATTGTGGGATTTGGTTGAGGGAGTTTGATTTTGGAGCGTGTGATGTTTCAGGAGGATCGTTTCATGGTTTAAATTATGTGCAATGTAACGGATGTTTGACAGGACGCAGTATTAGCTTGTTGGAGATTGGGAGACACAGTGACCAATGTCAGGCTTGAGGAATGGATTTTTATCCAAAGTATCAACATTTCTTCCGCTCACTACATCCGCTAATGACTGAAACATAACCGAATCGCAATGCTAACCAACAACCTCCACCCACCTATCCTCTTTGTCTAAGATCTGACACTTCAATCATCTAAACGCCCGAAGGCGCCGCACCAGACGGCGGCGCACCCGAAGGAGCAGTGCCGTTGCCACCTGGACCACCAGAACCTCCTAGACCACCCATTCCCGAGTTCTCATTCGCAACACCACCATCCTTGTAGTGAGTACCAGCCGAAGAAATCTCTTGATCACTGGTCGTATCGATTCCGAGCGAGATCCAAGCAAGAATTCCATCTTCGATCGAGTCTCCGATGAGAACGTATTCGACAAAAGGATCCATATCTGCGGCTTCCTCGCCGAGAATGCTATCATCGGAGTTGAGGGTCAACTCTTGCGTGTTGCTGGCATATGGCTCTGTGGTCGAGACTTCAGAAATGAGAGATTGGTCCAAGAAAATCTGGCCAACGTGGGAAGCGTGTGCGGTGAAGTTTCCGTAGCCGGCGAGGAGGGTGCCGTTGGAGCGGATGATGGTTGAGTTAACGTTGTGGGTCAAGACGTGGATGTGTGGGGCGCGACCGGTGTAGTGGCCTGGAACGATGCTTTCCCTCAATGTCAACAAGTCCACCATAGCGCTCGTCGTCTTCGTCAGCTGATGAATCGTCCTCGACACCATTTATGAATCCATTAGGCAGATCCTCATCGCCATCTGAGCCCATAGTTCTTTCGTTGTCATCTAGAAATGACGTCTTCTTCCGATGCGCTTGTCGTGACGCACTTGGCCCAGTATCCTCGTCATCGCTAGACCAAGCCGTGTCTTGTCCTTCGATGTACAACACATCCTGCTCGTTTGCCCCGTCATGTGCATGAGCCGCACGAGACTGCGCTTGCATGTTCCTTCTGGCCTCCAGCTGTGCACTCAAAAGGTCAAGCTTTCCTTTGAGGTGGAGAAGGGGCTGCAGTCCATTGGCACGCTCTCTGGTGACCCGAGCCAAGGCCTTCAACTTCTTCATCAGCTCGGGCTGATTTGCAAGATAGCCGCCATGCGTGACCAGTGACCATTGAATCCATATCATCAACCTCCCCGCTCGCCCTGGCCTCTGGTGTATCCGTTCTGCTATTCGTTGTAGAAGTGTAGCGATCTGAGGTGACTGCTGACGCTGAATGGTGGCGCGGATCGCGTTTACCTCTGTCATGGCAAAACAGCTTTCGAGTAGATCCTTGTCGTTCGTCTTGAGCGCTTGCGTCAGCACCGTACCAAGTGACCCGGCGGTAGGTGGCTGGACAAGCTGTCGACCCTCTGTGGGCACCAGACTGTTGGAGGATGCGTTCTCGTTGCGCAGAGCTTTCTGCACGTCAATGGCCGCAGGGTGGCGTGTCTGAAGCATGTCTCCAAATGTGGGCTCATCCGCAGGCACAGCATCAGCCATGTCTTGGTCTTCGTGGGAATCCTCCTCGCCGCCGGCTGCTGCATCACCATTGGCAATTTCTCGCGAATGCCTCTCCCTCGCAAGCTCGCCGTCTGCGTCTTCCTCGAGATCGCTCGACTCCTCCCCACTCGATATGGAGATCACATCGTCATGCTTGCCGTCCTCATGAATGTCTGCGTCTGATGTATCGTTCGCTGCTCCGGCATGTGACTCGTCAACGCGGTGTGCGGCCTGTCTGGCGATGCCATTGGTTAGCTGGGCACCCAGCTTGCGGCCAGCTCTGGCATTCTCGTCGACCAGCGCCTCGAGCCCAGAAGCTGCAGGACGGTGAGACGACTTCAGTCTCTTTGCCGCTGGCGGTGGGGAGGCAGATCGAGGCGCTGCTGGCCGTGAGCGTGGTCGTTTGGTGGCAGCACTCATGGCAGCGACATGTCCGTGGTCGATGGGGCGAAGGTTGAGCTAGGTGGTCGCGTCGACGAGCACTGCTTTCTCGTGCAGGTCGGTAGATTTTTTTGGCCTGATCGGGATGGAGAATCTTGGCGCCGGAGCAAAGCACAAGCGAATGCAGAGCGGCGAAAATCATGGGTCCAGGTCCATCCTACCACGCATCATGCCCGCCGTCATCTTGCGACACACCGTCCAACACCCTCCAGCACGCTGCGACGGCCATGTCGATGCTGTCCTCTCCGCCAC
>JAASLG010001631.1:0-11990 GCA_013365235.1 Cercospora sesami
CCATTAAGGCGTTCAAAGTCCCAGGAGAGGCCAGCCGCAGGGCCTTCGTCTTATCTCGCAGCAGAGAGTATTTCCAGACAGCAAAGCACCGGCTCTGCAATTGCACATACCGACTCCAGCACCGGAAGCTTTGATAATCTTGGTCGCGCTACTTTCCGCATCGATTGGAACCTGCCCGCTAACTGGAACTTGAAGCTTGATGTTGATGACTATGCCGAAATGCATGACTTCCCAACTGTTGAAGCCTTCTTTCAGCTCATCGAAGCTCATCTACCTCAGGAGGTGGCGCAATTTGGGGGTCGCATTGCTCAGCTGAAGGTACAGGCTTTGGAAGCAGGAGGCGATGGTCCAAGACTGAACTGTCGCATACTTCGGGGCGATGGAGGACGAGCTGCTATGAAGCAGATGTTGAAGAAACTGCGGGCGCGTTGCGAAGTTGCAGAGCCGGAGTTGGAGGTCGAGGTCGTGTGGGCTTGAAGACTTGTTGTTTCATCTCACTTTCGCGACGGGAGACACTGCTGAAGCAGACTCTGTGGGCCACAGGGAAGCATTTCGTATCCATCGACGGTGCTACCATCGCCGCAAACGGCACTGTTTGGGACGCAGACGAGCTTGCACTGATATCAGCTCTGGCTCCGCGGAGCTGTGGGCTTCACGTTCCGTTTTCTGCCTTGCTTGCTGCTAGCTTTCCGCGCTGATGCAGCCGTCCCGAAGCCCCTACATAGGTTCATGACATGCTGTGCGGACCGGCTTGCAGGTGGGGATAAGCCACAGGCTATAGGGGGATTTTGTGTGCAAGTCAGGCGGAAATTGATGGCAGTGGAAGGCTTCTTCATGTACTGCTAATGGTGGAAATGAAGTGATGGACTTTCTCCTTGTAATAATCGAACAGTATGCAGGCAGTGCATTGTATTGCCCTTTCTGTCTTCTCTACAGGCGGTTGGCCATTCGTTACAAGTTGCTGCGTGCCCAGTCAGCGTACGAAATTGATATAAGTACATTTCAAGATTAACCGCATTTCGTACTTCGAAAGCTGCATCTTGAGCAGTATCTATGGAGTGCCCCTGCATGGTGTAGAAACTGCAATCGATGGAAGCTACGGCGGGCTAAGTCATGTATTAGGCCACAAAGTGATGTCTTGGCGATGTAAACCTGGCAGCCGCGCTGCGTTCTCAGTGGCCGGCTCGGGCATGGTCGACGGAAGATGCTATCAACAGACCAGGATATTTCCAACTTCACCTCCTTCATCATTTGGAGCATCACTCATCGATGCGCGTGCAATAACTCGCCATCTTTCATTGTGGTCGCCCACAAGAGACCACGCTGCACTGTCGGCGTTCTTCGCTGTTTACCAGGATTCGGTTGAGGAAAGGCTGATAAGACTTTGCATCCTTCTCCTGTCCCGGAAGCACGACTGAATGCGAGCGCTACGCGGGCGCCTGCAGGTGTGCGCCAGATACGGAAGAGACCAGGCGACGAGTGAAGCACAAACACGTGGAGCAATTGACGAACGACGCGACGGTGTTCAGGAGATGGCGTGCTGCGATCGCTGGGATCCTTACCACAGTCACCTTTCTGCCGGTTCTCCCGCCGTCTCAATAGAGTAATCACCTGCAGCGCCGATGATTCGGGCGTCCCATGTTCGGCTCTGGACCTGCGAGCTGCACATCCGGACACGCACTGTGCCTGCCGGTTGCAGCAGAAGTTTGAACCCACGTGTGAGTTTGGCGTCCAGGCGCCGAGACACTCGAGACCCGGCAGCGGCGAATGCGGACGGCTGTCATGCTCGCAGAAGCGAGACATGCCGGAAGTAACGTGAGAAAGGAACACCTTCACGGAACTCAGCAACGCGAATGCGAAGCAGGGGCGCTGGAATTCAAATCATGCGATAAGCCGTGCAGTCTGCAGACCATTGGGACGGGAAAGTGACAAGCTCGTATCTCGGACAGCAGTCACAGAACCCAAGTGCCCAGAAAAAGCTCCTGTGCAAAGAGTGCACCGCCTAGCCATGGACAGCAAAATGGAAACCCGGAAGCACTGGCGCTTGGGTCTCTCGCGACCTTGATTGTTTGCTTGTCTTCCTTCTGTACACTGAGTGGCTTAACCACGCCGCAGAATACAGAGATACAACGAGCAAATGCATGCTCAGATTCCCTGGACGCAGTATTGAAGGCGCGGAATCAGAGGCGAGTTTCCATTTTGCTTTCCGGTGGGAGACCGCATCCTCTGGTGCTGTGGATACAGCATGAAATTTTCTGCTTCCTGGAAATCGAAAACCCGAGCAGCCGCGCCAGTGGTTGGGCCATCCCAACGGCGACGTGTACATCGACCTTCGCGCACTGGAGCGCAGAATGGCAGATGAAGCGTCTTCCTGCAATCACGCCGTGGCCCAACTCGTGTCGGCTGCGTCCCTTCATGGCATGCAAAGTGAGAAATTGACTGCATTTTGGGACTAGTGGCTGTGATATTGGCGTGCAAGCGAAAGCTAGTTACAATGGTGGGCTGACCGGAATCTATCACGGCCTGTGTCCCGCTCTGCATGGCGTGATGCAGTTCCCTTCGAATCCTCCCTCGCAAAAGGACGAAGGGCATCGAGCCAAAGTCGACTGGAAGTCTGCGACGTGGGCTGGGACTCTGGCACAAGTATGCACCACGCTGTCAAGACATGACCTCCGGACAGAACTGTCTTGAGTCGGTCTCGTCGAGCTGTTGGTGAGAAGCACAACCGCTCTAAGTTTCAGGAACGCGCTGGCGGCACTTCGGCAGTCAAGACCGACCCGTACACGCGTGTGTGAGTGTGTCGTCTTCTTACCCGCACCCGGTTGGCGGGACCGGCTGACTACAATTGGTCCATGTCTCGGCCAATCCTGGACCTCATCGAAGATGAGCTGACCCACCTTCGACGCATTTCAGCATCATTCTTCACGATTCCTCTGAAATGCCTGCAATATCGGCAACATGCCAGTATGGCCCAGAACAGCCCTTCTAGCCAGAAATTGGACTTCTTCGTGAGTCGCGAACCTTGACGTAGAGGCGCAAAGACATGAAGACATGGCGATTTAGCTGTCAAGATCGCAAGTTGTAATGTCCTGATCGGGCTACCCTAGCGCGGCGGGACTTACTGTATTTGCCGCTTTGAGCTTCGCCGTATTGACGAGTCAGCAGAAGGGGATGATCTGAGTGGGATCGAGATGAGAGTTTGACGCTACTGACCCTCCACGTTGGCTAGCGTGCTCAGCGAGGCGCTTTTGGCCCTTCCAGCCGGCGAAATTGCAGAGCCGCATCCTTCTCAACATCACTCCATCCTCGAATCTGCCATAGCGGCTTTACTCGGAGACCGCTGGCCTGAACACCCCACCAGTTTGCAATCGCACGCGAATTGTCGCAAACCCGGTGTAATGGAAGCTTTAGTCACTAGTGAAGGCACTTCTGGCGCTGGCGCTGCTCCTGGCCACACTGTGCCGTTCAGGCACCCAAGCTGCTGCACAGAGAATGATGGGAATATTATGTATTCCGGTGCAACACTGGGCGATGTAGGGTCTCGCCGAAATAACGAACTGACACAATGCGCAACTACCACCCTTGTGCCTTGACCGTTCTTTCACATGTTCTCGTGGCAGGGTTTGTCGAGCGAACCCGCGACGTCCTGTGCGCCACCGCTTGGTGAGTGGCCGAGCAACGCAGGCGTCGCGTGCAAAGAGTGGCGTGAGAGCCTATATCTACGTTGGCGATAAGGATCCCTCACTGCCAGGAGCTAATCGAGTCGCAACAGGCAATTCATCTGCAGTTGACGTTTCCTACTTGGGACTCTGCAGCTCGGGAGCCACGTGCGCCACCTCGATTCAGCAGCCGGCCCACCAGTCATTTTGTGAAGTTCTCTGTCGGGAAGTACTGATGAAAGGTACTTCGACATTCTCGAACCGTGGGCGGCACAGTCGTGTGTTCGGACTTGCAACTCAGTTGCGTTGGCACGTCGGCACGGTCACGAATCTGGCTACCTAGGCAAAGTCCGCAGCTTTTGTCAGCTTCGTCCAGCTGTGCTTGGGCTAGAGTAGACCACACCGTATCACCGGCATGCCACCACTGATGATGGCCTGCATTGGTCAAATTTCCCTTCTCTGGCTACCACGTGGAGCCTGCATGCTCGTGGACTCGTCCCTTCGTCACTCGCGTCAGGCTGGCGAGATGAAGGAGCCCCATCGTCTGTTCTCGGCGCATGAGCAGTCCCAACGATGTCAGGCGTCTCTAGGGCTTGGTCCATGCCTCCCAGCACATGCTTCGAGCACCACGCCTGCATGCCCAGCCGAGCCAGCCTACCCTTTTTGGCCAGCGGCGCTCTAGGCTGCGCCAAAAAAAGTGTCTCCTTCAGGACCTCTGTTTCGGCACCGGCTCATGTCAACGACAGCACGATGGGCATGCTATTCAACCTTTCTGTGGCGTTGTGCAGAAGAATTAGAGGCCGCCATCATGCTCCTCTAGCATTCGTAGGGCGATAGTTGGTGTTCTTGTCTTCTCTGCTAGACAATCTGTGCCTTGTGCTCTACAGCGTTCTGCTATGGAGTTCATGGCATGGATGATCACATGCTTGTTGCTGGTTGTTCGCACGATAGCGTACAAGTATGATCCCGCTCTCACAGAATACAACTTGAACCAGAATCAAACAGGCGTGAACCCCCTGGATTTCTGTAAGTAAACGAGCCATTGAATTCCGAAAGATCGAATCAAAGCCAGGGCATGAATATGGCGATTGGAGTACTTCGATCGCGGGTATTTGGCTGAGGCATGCGCTGACGACTGTTCCAGGGGGCGAATGGACCGGGCACAACTACACAGCATCGCCAGAGAACTGGAGGTTTCCATTCTACACATTATTTCTGGACCGGTTTGTCAATGGGGATCCATACAATGACAACATCAATGGAACCGTATTCGAGCGAGTCACAGACTCCAACCAGATGCGACATGGGGGCGACTTACAAGGTCTGGTCGATACCCTGGACTATTTGCAAGGCATGGGAATCAAGGTGAGCTATGAGCCTATTTCTAAGCGAGACTTCACCATGGAGAATCACTGACAACAACTAATGCAGGCCCTTTACATCGCTGGCTCACCGTTCATGAACCAACCATGGGTATACGACTCGTACAGCCCTGTCGATTTGTCCATGCTCGATCCTCACTTTGGCACTATCGAGATGTGGAGGCTTGCGATTAACGAGATCCATGCCCGCGGGATGTACGTGGTTCTCGACAACACCTTCGCAACGCTGGGCGATCTCATCGGCTTTGACGGATATTTGAACGAGTCGACCCCATTCTCGTTGCAAGAGCACAAAGTCTTGTGGAAATCGTCTCGAAGGTACATGGACTTCGATATTGGCAATGATTACAACGAAACATGCCAATATCCTCGTTTCTGGAACGAGACTGGGTTTCCCATTGAAGCGGAATTCAAGGACCAAATGAAGGGCTGCTACAACAGTGACTTCGATCAATACGGTGACACCGAAGCTTTTGGTGTCTATCCAGATTATCGTCGTCAACTGTCAAAGTTTGCCTCCGTGCAGGATCGTCTGAGAGAATGGCACCCTCCTGTCCGGGCGAAGATCGAACACTTTTACTGCCTGGCGATCGCTCAACTCGATTTCGATGGATACCGCTACGACAAAGCAATCCAGTCAACGGTCGATGCCATGGCTCTTGGAAGTGCAGCCATGCGGAGGTGCGCCAGGAAATACGGCAAAGAGAACTTCTTCATCGTCGGTGAGGTTACTGGAGGAAATGCTATGGGATCCATCTATTTCGGCCGCGGACGACAACCTGACCAGATTCCTGAGAATGTGACTGTGGCTATCGGGTTGAACCATAACTCGATCAACGCATCGCAGTACTATCTGCGGCCGCAAGAGGAACATGCTCTGGACGGTGGCGCTTTTCACTACACAGTCTATCGAACACTGACCAGATTCTTGGGTATGGACGGTAACCTGGAAGCTGGTTACGACGCACCTCGCAATGTAAGTGTTTCAGCAACTAGAATCGATTCTTGCTTCACGTTCTAACGATGAAGTCCAGTGGGTCGATCAAT
This sequence comes from Cercospora sesami, assembly GCA_013365235.1. Lineage (NCBI taxonomy): Eukaryota > Fungi > Ascomycota > Dothideomycetes > Mycosphaerellales > Mycosphaerellaceae > Cercospora > Cercospora sesami. The sequence continues at coordinate 6,089 of JAASLG010001631.1, forward strand.
GGAATACCTTTATGTTGACGAATGACATGGTCAACGCGAACACAGGAAAATTTGACCCTCGTCACATGTTTGGAGTCACGAATCAGGATGTTTTCCGATGGCCAGCTATCGAAAACGGCATTCATCGACAACTCTTGGGACATTTCATCACAAACCTGCTTCTGCCTGGAGTGCCAAAACTTCTCTGGGGCGAAGAGCAAGAGTTTTACGTGCTTGACTCGACAAATGACAACTACATCTTCGGCCGAATGCCAATGAGCACAGCCACTGCGTGGCAAACTCATGGATGCTATGGGCTTGACTCTACGCAGTATTACAAGATGCCCTGGAATGCCACCAGACACGGGTGTAACGACGACGGAGTGAGCGCTGATCACCGTGATCCTTCTGCACCAGTTCGCAATATCCTCCGCCGGATGTACCACCTGCGTGAGGCGTATCCTGTTCTGACAGATGGATTCTTCTTGCAGCAGCTCTCTAATCAGACTTGGCAAGTCACTTATCGTGGTAGTTCTGGTGTTCAGACCGAGACTGGACTTTGGAGTGTATTGCGATCTGAATTTGTTGGCATGCAAAACCTGTCGACCATTGTCAATGAGACCGAGACACCAACTTTGGTCGGCAGCAATTCTACCGCAAACGGAGGACGATATCGCAACAGCAGCACCGTTTTCCGCGGCAACAGCACCAGAGCAATCAGATCAATTCCTGCAACTCCGGTGTGGCTGGTGTACTCGAATTTGAACACCAGCATGACGTACCACTTCGATTGCACCGACAACACGACTGGGTTGAATACGACCTCTTTGATCGCACCGTATCCTGCAGGGACAAGAGTCAAGAACCTTTTCCACCCGTACGACGAGCATACCTTGTTGAACAGCACACAGGTCTTCGGGTTCGACAACTCCACAGACTTTAATGGATGCCTGGAATCACTGACTATGGCGGCTTATGACCATCGTGCTTACGTCCCAATCAGAAAGTGGATTGGTCCCAAGCCAATGATCACGAAATTCACGCCTGGACACGATGCACGTCTGTTGTCCTTGAATTCCGATCCCAAGGCTACCGAAGACGTAAATGTGTCGGTCGAGTTCTCCTCGGACATGGATTGCGAAAGCGTTACGAACAGTATCAGCATTTCGTCAAAGACAGAAAGCATCGTCTCTGCTTATGTGGACCCGGACAGCGTCAGATGCGGCTCTTTCGAAAAAGGCCCTACACCTTTGATAGGCCATGTGCCCTCCGTTTGGTCGTGGTCTGCAACGCTCAAGGGTGTAGCCAACGGCGTCCATCGAATGACAGTCGACCATCCAAGAGCGGCTATCACCTCGGATCAGCTTACAATAAATTCGACCACTGAGGCCCGTGATCACTTTCTGCTGCGGGTAGGCCAACCGAACAACCCGATCGTGTTCACCAGATCTGCCAATTACTCCACCACACTACTGGTGAAGCAGAAAGGCCAGTTGATGCTGAACCACTCTGCCCCAGGATCTGACCTGTACCGTTACTCGACAGACTTCGGCGGCTCATTCTCGCAATGGGTTCCGTATCATGGAGGTTTGGATAACATCACTAACACTGGAGACAATCGCAAGACTTGGGATGGTGAGCACGTCCGCGTTGAGTATTTCAGCCGCTTCGCGGGATCGTCCAGCCATGTTCAGCAGGCAGATCTTCACAGCAAGGCACGCAGGTTTCCCCACATGCATTTGAACGGCCCGTACAATGCGTATGGCTTCGATGCAGGTCTGGACAACAAGTTTCGTCTCACAGACGACTACACATGGTCAAAGACATATATGGCTGAATGGAGCAACAACGGTTCTGTCACACAAATTAACATTTGGGGCACGAATCCAGACGGACAGCCCGATCAGAGCATGGTGATGGGAGACATCGATGGTGATTCCGTCTTGGATCGGCTCCCACCTTCTTCGCTGGCACCTGTCGTTCTGAACATTACAGCCCCACCACCAAAGCCCTTCATCGCATGGAAGTATGTCGTGGATGATGGTAGCCTCAGGTTCCGACTGGAGCCGACCGGCTCGATGTGGCAGCAACTTGGCCTTTACCTCACCTTGTGGGTGACCCCGCTCATCACTGCCGCTCTCTCAGTATGGATCTTCGTCCGAAGCTTCTACAAGATTAAGTTCAATCAAGTTGGAATCACTGAGAAGCTTGGTCTCATCCGCTTGCTTCCATACGGATTAAGGAAGCGACTTCAGCCCATGCCTGGTGAGGAGCACGAGTCTCTCTTGTCCAAGCTCAAGCGCCAATCGCTCATCTTTTCTCGCAAGACCGAAGCTATCATGGCTCAGTCCGAATCCCGACGAAAAGTTCTCATCGCGACGATGGAGTACGACATCGAGGATTGGGCCATTAAAATCAAGATCGGCGGTCTCGGTGTGATGGCGCAGCTCATGGGCAAGAATCTCGAACACCAGGACCTGATTTGGGTTGTGCCTTGCGTTGGAGGCATCGAGTATCCAGTCGATGAAGTCGCTCTTCCAATGACCGTGGCCGTCCTCGGTCAGACCTACAACGTGAACGTGCAGTACCATAAACTGCGGAATATCACTTACGTTCTCCTGGACGCGCCAATCTTCAGGCAACAGAGCAAAGAGGAACCGTATCCAGCCCGCATGGATGATTTGGAATCAGCAATATACTACTCCGCATGGAACCAGTGTATCGCGCAGGCGCTTGGTATGTCGTGGCAAGCAAGTTCGTTCGTATATTACTGACTCACTCACAGTCCGCTTCCCGGTCGACATGTACCATATCAACGACTACCACGGAACAGTCGCGCCTCTATATCTTCTCCCTCGCACTGTTCCAGTGTGCCTGAGTCTTCAGTAAGCCCAGCCTATGTACGTACGTTGACGTCGATGCTGACTTTTCCATAGCAATGCAGAATTTCAGGGACTGTGGCCAATGCGCACGAAGAAAGAGCGTGATGAGGTTTGCTCCGTCTTCAATCTACCACCTGATATTGTTTCTGAATACGTCCAATTCGGCGAAATCTTCAACTTGCTACACGCTGGTGCCTCGTATTTGCGAATCCACCAAGAAGGGTGAGTACCATGGCTGCCGCCTCTGGCATCGATCCCGCTGACAAGTTTGATAGTTTCGGCGCCGTCGGTGTGTCAAGGAAGTATGGATCTCGAGCGTATACTCGTTACCCCATCTTTTGGGGATTGAAGGAAGTGCAGTCGCTACAAAACCCGGATCCTTCCGACACTGCAGCCTGGGACAAGAAAGCTGTCATTGACAAAGACATCCGAATTGACGAGGACTTCGAGCAGCAGCGCCTCGAGTGGCGTGTACAAGCACAAGAGTGGGCTGGGCTTGAGGTCAACGCTAAAGCTGAGCTTTTCGTCTTCGTGGGACGCTGGTCGATGTGAGTCGTTGACAGAAGCACTCAATTAATGCGTGGAATCATACTGACACCTTCAACAGGCAAAAGGGTATTGATCTGATTGCAGACGCGTTTCCTGCCATTCTGGAGTCTCATCCTAACGTTCAGCTAATCGCCATCGGACCTGTTATCGACTTGCACGGAAAATTCGCGGCACTGAAGCTGGACAGGCTTATGAAGCTGTATCCAAAACGCGTATGCTCAAAGCCAGTCTTCACAGCTTTGCCACCTTTCGTCTTCTCCGGCGCTGAGTTTGCTCTCATTCCATCGCGTGACGAGCCTTTTGGCTTGGTCGCAGTCGAATTCGGTAGAAAAGGAGCACTGGGCGTAGGTGCACGAGTTGGTACGTTGAAGCTTTCCTGATTTCGCACAAATCCATAGCTAACACCATTCCCCTAGGTGGCCTTGGTCAGATGCCAGGTTGGTGGTATACGGTCGAATCTACAACACCATCGCATTTGCTTCACCAGTTTAAGGACGCCATTCGCGGCGCCATGAGCTCATCGCAGAAAACCAGAGCACTGATGAGAGCGCGCTCAGCCAAGCAGCGTTTCCCAGTCGCCCAGTGGGTTGAGGAATTGGAGATCTTGCAATCGACTGCCATTCGAACTCACGACAGGATCGTGTCGGAAAGAAATGGCTGGTCCTCCGTGACCCTGGTCCACCCACATCCAAGCATTCATCCTACACTGGCCAACGCCAGACATGCGTCTCATGGATTTTCTGATGGGCCAGGGCATAGTGACGATGGATTCCGCAGCGGTCTTACATCTCGCGCATCTATGGAGTCATTGCCATCACTAACAGGGTCGGACGGAGATGCGATCACCCCACTGCGACCTTCCACACCTACAACACCTGGAGGCACCTCGACGGGCAACCGAAGCAGCTATCCTCCACCTGTACCAGACATCCCCGATCAGTATAAACGCACCTCGTTTCCCGCTTCCAGGCTCTCGCTGATAAACGTGGCATTGCCCTCGCTCTTGCTCCTGCTCCTGCTCTTGCTCTTGCTCCCAGAGGAACAGTGTCTCAGTCGTTGTGTCTTGGGGCTCAACAGAATTCGGCAGGTTATCTGGAAGACAGATCGAATAGTTTGGGAGGGCGTTGCCGCCTCTGCAGCATGGTCGAAGGAGCGAGGGATGGGCGGTGCCTAACTTGCTACCGGAGGCGGAGGAACTGCTGACAACTGGCTCAGCTGCAAGCAACGTGTGACTTGCGCATTCGGAGTCTAGAGAAAAGTGCTGAACAGAGGAGTCGTTGGAGCTCCACGATCAACGCGGCTATTGACGTCGTTGCTGGACCAAGCCGACGGGGCGACAAAGTGGATCTACGACCACGGAACGGGGCTACGGCACGACTCTACGACCTTGTCACGATATGAATGATCTCAAATACAACGAATTTCGTCGCTATCCAAGGCACATTGTCCTACAGAATAGCTTGAGTTGTGTAACAGCTGTTGGTTTGACCCTTCGAGTTGAGGCTCTTTTGCCAAGCCAAATTCTTCGGCGGCGGCGGCGGCTCAAAGTTCTCGAGGGTCGCCGCGACTCCACCAACACAACAACACCACCACCACTGTCGGCGCGGCGCGTCTATCACCATGGATCGCGCGTATCGTGTCCTCCCGCAGCTCCAAAGGGATGGGGTGATGACTTCCGAAGCCGCCCGGATCACGCGCCCCAGCAATGTGAACGAGGCGCGAGCAACTTTTGGCGCAGCTCTGCGGCTCGCTGGTCTGCAATCGTACAAGGCAGACGCCATCACTGCTCAGATCTGTAAGACGTGCAATATGTGCACCATTGAGAATATTCAGGTTTGTCGTTGACTCAGCCACCTTACCGTCTTCTTCAAAGTGCTCACTTACACTCACCCGTCACATTAGCTTTGCAGAGAACAGTTCATATACTACATCCTACCCTCATCACAGGCGCGCAAGGTATATTTCAAGTACCTCCAGACTTTGTGCAGATTGTTCGCTCCCGGATCCTGGAAGTTGAAAGCCGCATCAGGCCTTGATGAGGTCCTTGGCCTTTCCGCTGGGGGCACCTCAAATCATCTGCCAGCATCGCATGCGAGACGAATCCATACGCTCTACATCATCAACGAAATACTGGTCTCCCTTCTCGAGTTATCGCGGCAAGACTCCAAAGTAGGGCGCCACCCCACAACAGACGAGGAGCAGAAACACGCGCGCGAAGCTCTCAATTCCGCCAAACAATGCTGTCTTGACATGTTCGAGGAGGCCGCCTGCATAACGCCGGGAGAAGCGGCTAAGCCGAAGAATGCATTGAATGATATCCTCAGCAATTGGACCCAGAATCTTGCCCAAGTCTTCACGAAATCAGACATCGATCGACTCCAAAAAGTAGCAGAGAATGCCGACAACCGCAAGCACGATTCAAACCTCAAAAACCTTGACCTCACAACACATCTTCTCGCACAATCGGCGCAGAAAACGAGACCCGTATTGAG
>JAASLG010001633.1:0-10136 GCA_013365235.1 Cercospora sesami
CAAGCGTGACACGGACGCAGAAGAGCACCTAACAGACGTCGTTGAGGGTCAAGAGGACGAGCTCTACTATGGCGCTGGGCAGGTCGGAGCTGCGAAGCAGACCTTTACCTTTGACTTCGATACTGGTAGCTCGGACACTTTTGTTCCCGGCCCACAATGCGGTACTGCCCAGGGCTGTGATGGCAAAACCAAGTACAACCAAAAGGGTCAAGATGAGCATAACACTGTGAGTTGGTCTTGAAGCTTTCTCTTCGAAGGCATGCGCTGAGAGACATTCAGACTACAGTTACCTACGGCAGCGGAGAAGTTGCTGGCGAGAATTACTTCGACAGCGTAACTGTTGCTGGCCTGACCGCGACGCACCAGAACATCATCTCCCTCACTCAAGCTCAAGGCTTCAGTGGCACAGGCTCTGACAGCTTGATGGGCATGGCGTTCCAGTCGATCGCCAACTCCAAGCAGCCCCCTTTCTTCTTCTCGCTGATCAACCAAGGGAAAGTGTCGCCAACCGAATTCTCCTTCTATCTCGGACGTCAGAAGAGCGGCACGGCGCAGAACAGCGAACTGACGCTCGGTGGACGGGACTCTAGTAAATACAAGGGCGTCTTTACTCAGGTTCCTGTCACAAGCCAGACCTATTGGCAAGTCAAGATCGATGGTGCTTCGGTCGGCAGCAATGCAGCGCCCGCAACCACCTCCGGTGAAGCAGCTATTGATACTGGAACAACTCTTATCATCGCTCCATACGCCGCTGCGATTTCGATCTTCTCTCAAATTCCCGGAAGCGTTCCACTCCCCCTCGGAGCAGGTATCGTCGGCTTTGCATACCCATGTGCATCGAAGCCACAAGTCAACCTCCAATTTGCGGGCAAGAAATTTGCCGTCAACCCCCTTGACTTCAACTTTGGTACCTTGAGCGAGGACTTTGGCATTCAGCTCGGAAACGATACACTCTCAGGCCTCCTTGGTGGTTTGATCAATTCCTATTGCGTCGCTGGCATTGCTGGTGCGGACTTGAACCCTACATCGACGGAGAACTTCTGGGTTGTCGGAGATACTTTCTTGAAGAACTGGTACTCTACGTTCCAGTATGTCAACCCGCAGAAAGCATATGTGAACTTTGCGAAGGCAGTCTAAGGTAGAACGGCGGTGTGCTTGAATGACCTGGTACGAAATTCATGGGACGTTATGAGTGTAACATACGAAACAGATATGATCGAGCACGTTGCGTCTCGACCATCATTTCTGAAGCAAGTTGAACGGTTCATGAATCTTGGTTCTTTACTATACATGTCATACAAGAGTGGGGCGGTGTCGACGGGCAGCTACCTTCTGCCGCATGTTAATTTATGCATTATGTGGTCGGTTCGGGGCCAGTTGGGGCGCGCTCGGTGTTCGTTGCAGCCACGTCAAATGCCACAGCCTCGATGTAATGCGAGTAATCCTGTACACGATTGTGATACACTCCGTGCAATGCTGGCGCAAGGTGGCCTTTCCAGCGAAGCAGAACGCCGGATAGATGCACAGAAGCCGGAACGAACATGGCGGAAGGAAGAAATGTCGCAGTCCATGTGCCAGAGAAAAGGTCTGCAATGACTTTTGCCGGGATTTGCCACTCCCAAGAGGACGATAATGGTACAAATGGCGAAGATGATCGCATGGTCCAGATTTCCGCTGCTCAGAGGTAATCTCTAGCACTCTTTTGCATTTCAATGAACTTCCAGCCTCTGGTTTCAGGATTGCTGACCTCCTCAGGTATTCTGGTGACGCCGATCGCATAAGTGACTTGCTGGACTTTGTCCTCCATACCAGCTGCCAGTTCTCCGCTCTTAGCATTGCGATACACGTGCACTTCCTGCGTTCTGCACATGAGGACAAAGACTGGAATCTCGCCAGGGTCTAGAATCCTCGCGGAAAGTACATCAACACCTCGGATGTCCAAGATTTTGCCATCTGACTTGAGCCCGGCTGTGGTATATTGCTGCATCAGAGCATGGTATACCTGAAACTGTGCAGCAGATAGCCACAGCTTCAGTGTTTCTACGTCTCCTTTGACATATGCCTCGAGGACCTCCGGGAGAATGTAGTTGCGCATCTCATTGAGGAAGGGATCGAGCTGGAAGTTAGGATCCATCTCGCGGAACTTCTTGATGACCATGGCAGTCTCGTTCTCCGCGAAGAAACCAGCGATGCGATCCGAAACACTTCGCGCCGTGCTGATCAGCGGGTTTTCGGACTCTCGATATACGGATCCAAAGGTGGCGAAGCGCTTTCCAATACCGCTGTTGTCGCGGAAGTTCTTCCATGCCTCTTTCCACGCGGCATCCTTGTGCACAGTCACGTTTGTGCCAGCGTTGGGGTCCTCCTCCATTGGCTCGGCGACCCTGTTGGGATCGAATCCCATCTTGAGGTCCCGTTCCTCGCGACGCCGCCGCCGTTCCTCCTTCTCAACCCAGCCACCATATCGTGATGACGCGCCATCATCGATTACATCCTTCACATCTTTGAATGTTTTGGTTTCTCGAATCGGTTTCGTTGCCTTGTCCACTCCTGAACCCACCGCGGCCGCTCCCTTGCGCACAACCTTCGCTACAGGTGTGTCCCAGGTCCATGCGGCTCCCTTTCCGATTGCACTTGCGGTACCAAACAAAGCTTTCCCGGTCGTGGAAGTAGCAGCCTCAGCGGCTTTGCTATATGCACTCTTCGCTCGTTGCACGTTCGGGTTCTGTGTGAAATCGTGAATGGTTCCTCCAAGCTGCTTGGTGCTCTCATTCCACTCTTTACTAGCTTTGAATTCCTGCTGTAATGTCTCGGTGAAAACTTGCCAAGGGGTCTTGCCGCCATGGGGCGGCGGCGGAGGCGCATCATCCTTCTTTTTCTTCTCCTTCTGCTCGCCCTCAGCTCCTTCCTCGGCATTCTCTTTGTCCTTAGGCTGCTCCTCTTCCTGCTCCGCTGCCTTCTGCCTTGCGCTCCATTCCTTGTCGGCTTGCGCCTTGAACTGTGCAAATGCCTCGTCTGCAGCAGAGAATTCGGGTTCGGCGGCCTTCTTGGTCTCGGGCTGGGGCTCTTGCGCGGGCGCAGATGCTTTATCCGTCTCCTGACCACTCGCTGCCTTCTGGCCACCCGCTGCCTTCTCCTTCGCCCGCTGCTCTCGCAATTCCTTGAAACTCACGTGTCGCACCGAACTGGCAAGAGATGCCGTAAGAGTGGACGGGAGGAAATGCGATCGCAATGCCAAAGGAGGCGATGCCAGCGAAGGCCCATGTTGTCGGGACCGCAGAGAGACTTCACTGTACTGCCTGAGAGTGGCCCCTATCCGTCGATAGGCGGCGGTGCGGCCATGCTGTGATGTGTGTGCAGATGCTGGAAAGCTTCTCGCAACGCCGCCGCCAGCTCGCAGTGACACGGCGCGAAGTGCGGGCGTGCTCATGCTCTGAATCGCCACTTCCGGTCCTGTATTGATGGAAGAAACCTGCCGACGGACAAGTAGGAGCGTGGCGGCGAAGGACGTTGGAAAGTGATCGAGGGAAAGAAGTTGCAGCGACGGCTTCCTCCACTGCAGCTCGGCAGAATTCCGAGAAGGACTCCCGATACTGGCCGCATCTGAGCATCGCAGACCACGCTGCCAGCAGACAACCATTGACAACGACAGCTATCGACAAACATGGCCGCATTCAAGGCCCCACGAGCATTCGGCTCTTTCATCTGTTCTTCATGTCGCCAGCACCTGGCGCCGACCATTCCTCATCGCGCCTTCTCTAATACCGCGCGAACTTCTGCAGCATCCGACCCATTCAGTGCTTTCGGCTCACTCACGCCCAGCAACCCTCGCACTCGTGGTCGTGCACCGCAAGGGAACACTACTTCGATCGACGACCTTCTCCAGCTTGACTCCGAAACGCTACGAAATTCCACCTTCGCCAACGAAATAGCAGGGGTTCTACGCGATCAGCCACATAAACTCCACGTCTATGCAACGAAGCACAATACGCACATAACCTTTGTGCAGCCTTCGAGGCCAGCCTCGCAAACAGCGTCATCTGGTGTCTCTGGAACATCCGCATCAGCGAAAGATCAGAATAAAATGGTCGACGTGCTTCTCTCTTTAAGTGCCGGTAACATTGGATTTCGAAAAGCTGGAAGAGGCAGCTATGATGCAGCCTACCAACTTGCTGCTTTCACTCTGAAGCAGATGCAAGAGAAGGGTATGCTCCGAGACATGCACAGTCTGCAGGTTATTCTGAGAGGCTTTGGCGCTGGGAGAGAGGCAGTCACAAAGGTCATTTTGGGTAGCGAGGGGAGAATGATCAGGAACCGCATCGTGAGTGTTGTCGATGCTACAAGGTTGAAGCAAGGTGGTCCGCGAAGCAAGAAGCCGAGGAGACTGGGCTAGAGAGATCAACGATCAGAAACGAAGTAAAGCCCGATGGCTTCGCCTATCCAGTCTCCCGCGTCGGAATTGCTCCTGTCACAAGCAAAGCCACGGCCAAGCGCCAAAAACAAGGGGACCGCAGCTTAGTCTCCCTGCGGAGGATCATGGATCGCTCAAATACTCGCCCCGACGTCTTCAGCATCACGAAAGGAATGAAGGAATTCAAGTCAGGAAACTCGGCTCCGCAACTTCCCTTGCAAGGAGACTTTGGCTCAGAGATGTAGAAAAGCTGTGGCTTAGTCAAACTCGCGCGGGCTCGACCCGCTGAATCATCTGCAAGAGCTGGGCACGAATAAGATATCATGGTATGAGGGTCGATATTGCCTGTGTAGAGGTTCTGCAGACTTGTTATGGCTATGCATATATCTCAGGCGTAGGGCGCGACGATTTAAAGCAGCCTGGCTGACAGCGCTATGGAACATGAGCGAAATTCAAACGAGTCGAATGCAGAAAGATGCTCGGATGCTGAATGTAATTCCTCACTATGCCCCTGCTGTATTCTGCTGGCCCAGCTATATTCTGCTGACCGAGGCTTGCTACCACTGCTAACTTTGCAGCATGTTGGCACACGGACATGCGGGCTTCTGCCCCGGTGTGATATCACTGCGGTGGACGCAGACCCGCAAAAACGCCCCTTGATGCCTTGCGTAGACCTTCGTTAAACCGTGATGTCGTAATCTTGCTCCCTATTGCTGCTTCAGACTAGCCATGATGGCCTTTTCCTTCGCAGCCACCTCGAATGGATCTCCATAGCGATCTGTAAGTAGTTAGCCGTGGCCGACACCTTCCTCGGCCTATCTGGGACCATACTCTTGATCATGCTATCCTTGTGCTGCAGACCTTCCCAAGCTCGCGCAAACTCGTCTTGCGCTTTCTTGTTGAGCCACCCATATCCGGGCTCGTCCTCGGCCCTGTTGTATGTATACCCGCTACTTTCGTGTGTCTTGTACGGGGCGTCCGATCTTGCTTTGCCGTTGGCGTTGCCCATGGCTTGAAGCTCTATGGTTATCGTGAGTCGCTGTCCACCTCGAACTCCAGCACAGGATCGTGGTGACTCTCGATGTACGCACCTTCCATGTCGTCTGCGCCGTTGCTGATGTTCTGCAAAGGGCGCTTGCCGTTTGAGTTCGCGAGAGATGTGGTCGGCAAGGAGCGTTCGCGGCGCTGCGAGTCGGGCGGCGACAGCACTGTCTCGGCTGGGTTGGCGGTTTGAGTCACCGGGGTTGTGATTTGCTCCAGATCTGATTCGGGTGAAGACACCATTTGACTGTCGTCTCCTCTGCTGGGCATGATTTAACGTTTCCGGAAAGGTTCAATGCGTCAAGCGTTCCAGGAAGCACAGGTGGGATGTGACGCATGTGAAAGTGAGCTTCATGGCCGCTTGGCAATAATGGAAGCTGCTCGCCGTCACGGTGGACGTGGCAGAACAAGTTCGTTCTCGGCCGTCGCCCGCGATACGATGAGCTTGCGCTGCTGGCAAGGCCACAATGCATGCCCTGTTGCCAGGCGGGCTCATGTGCAGTCGCGTGATATTACATTAGCTAGCGGAACTGCGACTGTATGCTGCCGATATATCGGTGCAGCCCTCTTCGAATATCTGTACGACTGTTCTGAACAAGTCCCCGCACCAATGTACTCTTGCACATGCTGTTCTCATTCGCAGACACGGCGGCAATAGATGTCGAGGCACACAAGTATCACGCGCAACGACGCGTCTCTTCGCGTCATAGTGTCATAGGCATTGCCCGCTCTCACCCGTGCATTCTACGCGACCAGCCTTCCGTGCGAAATGCAACGCATCTTGGTCTTCACGGTAATTTTTCTATTATTCCAGACTTCGGCTAAGTATGGGTGCGAGGTTGTAAGGGAGATATTATGTCCGTATATTATACAACACATGGCTATCTTCGGCCTTGGCTGTCCTTTCGGCTCAAGCGCTGCTCCGAACTCTACGGCAGAACAAAAACAATGCCTATGCGCGGCACGAGGAATGAGAATGTAGTAACGATTTCAGTTCGCATTGTGCCTTTCATTCTTGACATTTGCAATGTCTGCACCAACCATCGGCCGGTCGTTCTCTCGAGTGCTTCAATACCAGCAACTGCGAACAGCTGGGTTACCACGGCCACTGTTCTACCGCCAATACCATGCGTCAATACGTCGAGATGTGGTCAAGCCGTTCCTGTTAGCAGACATTGGTGAGGGTATCACCGAATGTCAACTCATCCAATGGTTTGTACAGCCTGGTGCCCGAGTAGAACAGTTCGACAAGCTCTGCGAGGTCCAGTCCGACAAGGCGAGCGTCGAGATCACCAGCCCCTTCGATGGAGTCATCAAAAAGCTGCATTACGAGCCGGACGATATGGCCATTACTGGGAAGCCGCTGGTAGATATTGATATCCAGCAGGAACTGAGCGAAGCGGATGAAGCCAAGCTCGGTGACGTTGGCGACAAAGGGGAGCAATCCAGTGCCAACAATGCTCAGGAAGCTGAGCAGGCTACGCAGCAGCAAGAGATTGAAGCCGAAGGTGTAAGTGGAGAAGATGCTGTGGCTGCAGAGAGCCAGGAATCATCGGGGCAGGAAGCACGTCGAGAGAGCAAAGGTACACATGGTTCTCTGGCCACGCCAGCAGTGCGACACCTGATCAAAGAGCACAAGCTAGACATTGAAGATATCGATGGCACAGGAAGAGATGGCAGAGTGCTCAAGGAGGACGTCCAGCGTCATATATCGCAGGGAGACAAGACAGCTTCACAGCCATCTGCCACAACAGCCGTGGCAAGCAAAGAGGACCGCAAAGTCCCTCTCACACCTGTTCAAAACCAGATGTACAAGGCCATGACGCGCTCGTTGAACATTCCACACTTCCTGTACAGCACGTCTGCAGACATGACGGCCATAACTTCTCTGCGCAAGAAGCTCAATGCTTCAGCAGAACCCGGTCAGAAGATCACTCACCTCGCATTCATTATGAAGGCGGTCAGCCTGGCGTTCTCCAGGCATCCCATGCTCAATGCTGCACTCAACACCAAGGACCCGAAGAAGCCGGAGCTGACGTACAAGGGCAGCCACAACTTCGGTATTGCGATTGACACGCCCAAAGGTCTCTTGGTGCCGGTCATCAGCAACGTTCAGGACTTGAGTATAGCAGAGATCGCTGCGAAGATGAGGCAGTTGTCCGAGGCTGCACGAAACAACAAGCTTGCACCTGGGGACTTCAGCGGCGCAACGTTTACGGTGTCGAATATCGGTTCTGTCGGGGGAGGCGTTGTCGCGCCAGTGATTTCGGAGCCGCAAGTCGGAATTGTAGGCGTCGGGAGAAGCAAGATTGTGCCAGCATTCAACGAGCACGATGAGCTGATTAAGAAGGAGGAGCTGGTGCTGAGCTGGAGCGCCGACCATCGTGTGGTGGACGGGGCGGAATGTGCGCGGTGTGCTGAGCGTGTGAAGACATTACTCGAAGACCCATCATCGATGTTGGTCGAGCTGCGATAAGTAGTGCTCTCATCCAACGCACCCATTCCCATCCGTTCGGGGCTCATTCTCTGCGAAAAGTTCGGCATCCAACGCCGATGTCAGGATGTGCTCTGAGATGCCGTCTAGCGTGGCCTAGCAGACTCTGCGGACTGGTCAGAGGGCCGGGGTACATGTGCCGAGTGCAAGCGATCCAGGAACGGACACCAAAAAGTGCCCTCAGTCGCCAGAGTGTTGCAGGGCACCGATGCCGGCATCCAAGTCCGAACCCCACATTGTGTCGCGGTGCTGGTCGCGGTGCAGCAAGGTGACGAAAGCCGAAGATAAGCGACTTCGCAAGCTCGAGCTCCAAACCCGACTTCTCTATTGAAGCAGCGATCCTACGCTCGACCACGTTGCACTCCTCTTGCACGTTCTCGACTTTCACATTACATCGACATGGCCTCACGAAGTCTGACCGGCAAGTCCATTGCCGCCTCGCTGAGGAATGCATCGACCACAACAACTGGCTTGCGAGCTGGTCAAACCAGTGGACTCGCAACATTGGCTAATTTCAAGCCTCCCACTATTAACAACGAACCCAATGTTGGTCTTCTTGGTCATCGTCCGGGATCGTTTGTCAAAACTAATGTATGACAGAAACATTACGAGAAGGACTCCGTCGACCGCACAAAGCTCGCAGCTGCCATTCAAGCCCTCCGATCACAAGCACCTCTGCAGGTCCCCATCGTAGTTGCCGGCAAGGAGTCGAGAACACAGACGATCTCGGAGCAACCGATTCCGTACTCTCACAAGGATTCCATCGCTTCTTTCTCCAACGCTACTGCTCAGGATGCGCAGAACGCCATTGAGTCGGCATTGGCAGCGAAGAGCTCGTGGGAAAGCCTGCCATTTGCGGACAGAGCTGCCATCTTCTTGAAGGCAGCTGACTTGGTAGCTGGCAAATACAGATACGATATCATGGCTGCTACCATTGTTGGGCAAGGGAAGAACGCTTGGCAAGCTGAGATTGATTCTGCTGCAGAACTGGCCGATTTCCTTCGCTTCAACGTTAAATACGCTCAGGAGCTCTACTCACAACAGCCCGAACACAACAGCCCGGGTGTATGGAACAGAGTGGAGTACAGGCCACTTGAGGGATTCGTGTATGCCGTCACGCCATTCAACTTCACCGCGATTGCTGGCAATCTCCCTGGAGCGCCAGCGCTGATGGGTAACGTCGTGGTCTGGAAACCATCGCCCGCTGCCATCGCATCAAACTGGCTCGTGTACAACATCCTGATCGAGGCCGGTCTTCCTCGCGATGTCATTCAGTTTGTACCAGGAGATGCTGTGGAGATCACTAAAGCTGTTCTTGCCCACAAAGAGTTCGCCGCTCTGCACTACACGGGGTCAACATCAGTCTTCCGCTCACTCTACGGACAGATCGGCCAAGGCACAGCAGAGGGCAGATATAGAGGTTACCCCCGTATTGTTGGCGAGACGGGTGGCAAGAACTTCCACCTGGTGCACAGATCTGCCGATGTCGAGAACGCCGTACTCAACACTGTCCGTGGAGCTTTTGAATATCAAGGGCAAAAGTGCTCCGCCACATCGCGCGCTTACTTCCCCAAGAGCTTGTGGGATCAGGCGAAGCCTCTCCTGATCAAGGAGACACAGAAGCTGAAGATCGGTTCGCCCGAAGGTTTCGGCAACTTCATTGGCCCTGTTATCCATCAACAGTCTTTCAACAAGCTCTCCAAGGCCATTGACGAGTCTAACAAGGACTCTTCTCTCGAGCTTGTCGTGGGCGGCAAGCACGATGGCAGCAAAGGTTTCTTCATCCACCCTACGATCTACGAGGCCAAAACGCCTGACCACAAGAACTTTACTACGGAGTTCTTTGGACCCATCTTGACCGTCTATGTTTATGATGATACCACAGACGCTGTCAAAGCATACCAGGACATCTGCAAGACCATCGACACGACTTCGGAATACGGGCTCACTGGTGCTGTCTTCGCGCAAGATCGAGAGGCTCTCGTCTACGCCGAGAATGCGCTACGAAACGCGGCCGGCAACTTTTACCTCAACTGCAAGTCCACTGGCGCTGTCGTCGGTCAGCAACCATTTGGGGGCGCTCGAGCGTCAGGCACGAACGACAAGGCTGGCTCTGCCAACTTGCTCTCACGATTCGTGAGCATGCGTGCTCTCAAGGAAGAGTTCAACGCGATTCCGTCAGTGGAGTAC
>JAASLG010001634.1:0-13540 GCA_013365235.1 Cercospora sesami
GGAGCGGGCGCACTACTTATCGTCTGCTTGGTTTCCAACCTCAATGTTCGCTGGCGGACGGTATGAGACATTACATTTCTGCAAGCACACGGCATGACGCGTTTGTTCCTGCATCGCCACGTGCGAGAGCATTGCCGGCATTTCGGAATGCCAGCTGAAGGCGGGTCGAAGACACGCGCTAACAATTCAATAGGCAATGTCTTATCCTATCCGCGATATGTGGCGCCCAATTGGAGACAGGATCGGTGGAGCTGCAGTGTGCAACGCATATGGAGTTCTGCAAAGTATATGATCCAAGTTGAAACAGCGACAGATCTCGAGAGCAACTTCACAGAGAGAATTCGCAGTGAGCTACGCGGCTATACGTTGATCAAATATTCAACGCATGCCTCCGCCGAGGCGAGAGTGAACGAGGCTAGTCCTCTAGCCGATTCCATCCATGAACATCCAGTAAGCATTTTAGAATACAACATCATCGGCGTTCACCATTCTCGATCGAAGATCTTGGTTGAGGTCGGTGAAGCGGGATCGAATGGCATCTATGACTGGGATGGAGATGCAACGATCGATAAACTGTCATCCTGCTAAGGCCGCGTTCTTCCCGCATCTGCCGTCTCGCATACTCGTCAAATGATTCGCGTCGTAGGTGACGTGCCCGATTCCAATCACGGCCGTTAGACAATCGATAGCAGTTTTGATACAACTGACCTCATTCCTGTTCGCCGTTCGTGGAGATCATCGTGGGGACTGTCATAGCTGCAGGGCGTTGCAAAGTTAACTGCGAATAGGCAGCAAAGTGACAGCCTGAAAGAGGATAGCCGGCGGGGATTTCCAGCTTAAGCATGACTGGTACCATGGATACAGCTGTGCAATCTCCAGAAGACGTTGGATTCAACCATAAAGAGAGCGCGATCCGAATCCGAAGCACTCCAGCCAATGCTGTCCGCCACTGGCACCACTTTGTGGATTCTTCTCTTGCATCGTAGCTTGTGGCAGAATCGGATTGCGGATTGGCAGAAATATCGCACGATATGACGAATCATAGCAGTTGGTATTGGTCTTGTCCTGAGCGCTGGTATTCCAGAGCTCCAACCGCGCTTAGCCGTTTAAGCGTCCATCTCTTGGCCACATCAACAACACCAAGGCGGTCGATCGCATTGTTCTGAACGCAATAGCATTGTCTCATGCCGAATTGGGTCCCCTCACTTGAGTCATCAATGGAAGAAGCTGAAATCTTGTCGAAGTCAAACAATTCCAATTAGTCCTTCGTGGGCCAATGAACACTTGCGTCCTGGCAGAGATCACCATTCTTTAGGCATAACAGATCACAGACCAGCAGGAATGATGTGCGCCCTCTGCTGTTGTCCGATTGCCTTCCACAATGCCTTTCACATTCAATGTGGTCTTGGCACAAGCCAGAATTGCCGGCAACAGTTCGACAGCTCGCCTGGCGCCAATCCGGGATATTATGATGTTACTGCACTCGGATACCAACGAACCCTATTGAAATGTACTCCTTTCTTGCAAGATCTCAATCAAGGAGGAATCACAAAACGAGAGTGGACAATAAGTTCTGGAGTTTGTGTGCATGTTGAACGCTGCGATTACTTCGAGGAAGCGGCGCAGTGTTGCTGTTGTAGAGGCGCTAGTCGCTTCGAAACTGCGTGTGCAAAGGCAATGTGTGATATTTCTGCTCTTCATATTTCAGCCAATATTGATAGTCCCGATTATGGTGGGCAGTATGATGCCTCGCAGAGTTCCGGCAGACATGCATCCTAATATCGTCGCCGCGTTGGCGGGTGTCCGTTCCCAAAGGCGCGGGACCATGGGAATGTGAGACAGCGCCCATTCAGCTTGATTTCTGTAATGCAAATTGCGAGAACAGGTCGGCCAGAAAGCTTCGCGCCGAACAAGCAACGCCCGAATTCAGCATGAGAGTTGCATGGACCTCGGCAATATAGCCAGCAGCTGTTGAGATCGGGCTTAAAGCATTACTCCTGTGCTTTGATGCTTTCCAATTTTTTCGGTACGTAGGGCGTGGTGATAAAGCGAAGAGCCAAGACCTCGCCTGGCAACAATGAGAATACTTGAATATGTGTACTTTGTGGCAGCTGAACTTCAAGTTCATCGCGGAATGTCTGAGCGGACCGGCACTTTCTGCGTGACTACGATGGTGGTAGACGAATTATGTAGTCCATCAGTCCCCAATGACGATTAGGTTGTGTTAAGAATCTGGATCAGGCAAGTACAAGTCCAGAGCTGCTCGAATGCTGGCATATTGCCGACGAGCAAAGTGTAAATTTCCAGGGTATCACAAAAGCTGAAAGTTGATAAAGTCTGTCCAGATGCAGGTCTGTATTCCTATCCGCACCTCACAAGGTCCCCGTACGAAGACTTTGCCTCTGGAAGCAGTTTCAAACCAGGTGGTCGTGAGGTTTGTTGAAGAGCAGAGATGCTTCAACTTCTCTAGCCCTAAAAATCTTGTCTCGGGGCATCTTCGCCCATGCTGGAAATGACGTGCGACTCAAAACTCACCGAAGCTGTATCAAGGTCCATTGTCTCCATTCAGCTCTGCGCCGTCGCTCACATGAGCTTCGGGCATGCTATGCAAGTTCGGTGCAGTGTATGTTTGCATGCGTTCCATTTTTGGCTCATACAGAGGCGCACAGAAGTGTCGTACAGGGTCGTAGTCGAAGAGTCGACCGAAGGTGAAGTCCAAGTGGAAGTTGCATTTCTTCACAATCGCATCGCCCTTGCAAGGATTACCCTTGTAGCGCATCAATGGTCAACATGTTCCTAGCAATGCAACGTCATTGTTGTTGGTCAAGACATGCATATATGAGGAGCTATTCGAACTTCATTCGCAGCTCCAGCATAGTCGTGAACATCGCTTTTCTTTTTGTTCACGCTCAGTCGCAGATTGTCAAAGCACAAAATGGCTCCAACCCTCGAACACCACTTCACCGTCCGAGCATACTTCGATGGCCCCAACATCCTCAACTGTGGAACAGTCAAAGGCGGCCCACAAAGAACAGTCGTTCCTCTCAATACCGGCTGGCTGAAAGGTCATGGTCCATCTGCAGGCGCAACAGCAGAATTGCTTCCAGGAAGTGGAGATTGGTTTCTTGTAAGTCATGCTGGCTTTCGCCAAACGCATGCTCTCCTGCTCTAGACCTGACAATTGTTCCCCAACAGCTCAACCCACAAACCAACACCGGCCACCTTGATGTCCGGCTCAGTTTCAGAACACCAGAAGGCCACGGCATTTATGTGCATTATGACGGCATGATGCAAGTGGACGAAGCTTGCCTGGCAGCGATCTTGAACAAGGACGCCAAGACAACACAATATGGTGACCATGAATTGTTTTCGATGCCAATTATGGAGACGAGTGATGAGAGTAAGAAGTGGATCGAGAGTTCGAGTTGGGTCGCGGAAGGGCGATGGGTTGCGGAGGACGACAAAGTCGCGATTGAGTATGAGGTATACCGCGTTCGACCCACAAAGAAGTGAAGAGAACACGCAAATTGTCGTCTGGGTTTGATTTCGTAAATATAATGAAACTGGTTGTCTTCATGTCCTTCAGATAACAGATTTTGTGGCGTGATTTCGTTTACGCCAAGAGTACTGTGCCAGTATCCGTCTTACGCCAATGGCTCAAGCTCTCGCCTTGATCAAATCTGCAGCCTTCTCTCCGATCATGTAAATCGTGCTCTGTAAGTGCTGACTTGGAATAATCGGAATGATACTGGCATCGACAATGCTCAGTCTCTGAGTGCCATAAACCAGCAAGGTATCGCTGACACAGCCACCCAGTTCCTCTGGCATCATTGGGCAACTGCACGAAGGATGCGCGAAGCTTGGAGCTAGCGTCTGCTGCTCTACCAATGCGTCGTAAATTTCGACATCAGAAGTGTACTGTGCTCCTGGTACGGTCTCTGAAATGGAGAACTTCTCTTGGAGGGGAGGGTACGAGAAAAGTTCGCGCAGATATCGCATTCCGATAGACAATATCCGTCGGTCGACAGGGTTGACGAATGCGTTGTAGAGGACGTTTGGAGGACCAGTTGGGTTGGCTGGGTTCAGGTGAACTGTTCCACGCGATACAGGCTTCTGAACAGCTACGATGCTGTAGGTCGCGTCTGCTGGAATGGGGAACTCGGCTACAGCGGCGTCTTTGCGACCGAAGATCGAGCTGATAATGTCCCTTTGAGCGGCAAAGCCAGCAAGAAGTTCGGCATTGTTCTGGTAGAGCGATGGCAGGTAGTCGATGGCGTTCTCGTTGTCGAGCTGGGAGCTGACGCTGCTGAAGTTTGAAGTCATGTCTGGAAGGGAAATGAATGCGAGGGCATTTCCGCGAGCATAGGTGTACGGTCCTGTCTTGTTGACTTCATATTCTTCCCAGGCAGAAGCATTGAACGTCGCGTTGTTCATCAGCGAGTTCACGCTTGGGAATGTAGAGGAGGTGGTGTTGAAGATAACGGTAGCGTACGGGTGATCCTGGAAATTTGACCCAACAGCATCAAGCTCGACCTTCACTTCAACACCAGCTGCTTCGAGAACTGATTTTGGACCAACACCGCTCAATTGCAGGAGTTTGGGAGTCTGGATCGCGCCTGCTGCGAGAATGACTTCCTTCTTTGCATTGATGATAGCGATTTCTCCAGTGCCGCCAAATACAACCTCAACACCAGTGGCGGCGGACGGAGAATCGGCGTCGCCAAAGACAATCCTCTCTGCTGTAGTGCCAGTCAAAACTTTGAGGTTCTTGCGCTCAGAGACCGGATCGATGAAGGCGTAGCGAGCATGTGCTCTGCGCCCAGTATTCTTGTCCACCGTGTTGGGGTACCACGATGGTCCATAAGCCTCGCCATTGTTGCCGTCAATTGGAATATGAACTCCAGTAGCTCTCCAGGCATCCCAGTAGTCCTTGATATCAGGATACTGAGTATCAACAATGCTCACAGGCAAAGGCCCATCACCATACGCTTCAGGATCCCAGGTAATGTTGAAGTTCTCGGCAACAGCTGCAGATGGAGGCTGGAACGTGGTACCCTTCTTGAAGTACGGAAACAGGCCTTGCCAGCCCCAGCCTTCATTTCCGAGCGCTTCCCAAGCATCATAGTCAGCGGCAGAACCCCGATCATAAACCATTCCATTGATCACTGAGCCTCCTCCCAGCACCTTTGCCACAAGGACGTTGAAGGTGGAGTTTCCAAGTGCCGGTTCGGGCAGCGATGTGATATTCTCCCATATGAGACCAGCACTGGAGGTCAGATCGTTGGCCTTGTACGGAATTTTGGTGGCATCAGTGTCCACTGACTCGCCGCTCTCGATAACGAGAACGCTAACTGTAGATTTCAATGAGTGGCTGGCTACTGCCGCATTGTTGCTGGACTCACCTTGCTCGTTCTCGCTGAGACGATTTGCAACAACCAGACCGGAGACACCGCCACCGACTATCACATAGTCATATTCCTGAGTGGCCGGTGCAGCGCATGCGAGACCTAGAGCGCCAAGAAGCGAACATGCTGTGGAAGACTTCATATTTGCTATTGGCAGCGCAGACCCAAAAAGCACTTTGGACAGAGCCTAAGCAGGAAGATGGAAGAATATGTAGTAGGCATAGTCAGCGGCTGGCGGCGCGGGCACAATCACACCACGTGCGTAAGCGAGTTTCTTGTCTTCCGCGAGGGCCCATCTTGGCGATGGCTATGTGGGGGACTAATATGTGATCCCAGTCATTCACGCGTTCGAGATGTCCAGATTGTGGCCGAAATAGGGTTCGTCCCTCGCCCGGCGTTGTTCTTTAAAGTACATCCACGGCCGTGACTCGTTCAAGGTGAAACTCCCGAACCGCTGGCCATCACTCAATCTTGCTCAATTGCGACTAGGCCTGTAGAGGGAGGGCATCCGGTCGTGATAGACAACTTGCGCTACTCATCATACGAGGAGCTCCGCCTTTCGCGCATGGTGTATACCGGGCATGTTGTCGATGCGAAGGCGGCAGCGACGGTACAGGATGTGAAATCGCTCATCAGGTGCTGGCCAGACTCTTCTCTTGGCCGCAAGCCAATGCAGTCACCCTCGGCTGTATGCATAACTCTGTATATCCCTATTCTGGCATTCCGTTTGGTTGATGCGAGATATGCCAAAGTTGAATGATCACCGGTGGCAAAGAATGGCAGGAGGAGGTGAGAGAGCCCAGGCGGGAAAGCCAAGAAAGATCTCGTGCCTCAGGCTCACACATCAACTGATCAAGCTCTGCCGCAAAAATACACTCTTGACGCTCGTTCAACGACTGGCATGATGTTCCTTAACATTCGTACAAGGTAAGTCGTCAAGTCGGATACCGCCCATCCAATACATGAGCTTCGATGTGAGGACCAAGAGCTGGAGTCGGCCGCAACTCCGAACCCAGAGAGTGTGCGCTGACCCGCTTTCGTCCCACTCTCTGCAACGCGTCTTGAGAGAGCCATATCTCTTGCTCCGGAACGTTAGGCCGGGTCTCTGGTGTTACAAGAATTGTTCGGACTGTGAATGGCGAGGAGTAGATACGAGGGTATGGTTCTGATGAGCTTCGCGGCTGACGGCCAGGAGCACTGGACAGGCCGTTGCTGGTAGACACCGGTCAGGGCATTGCTGTCTGCCGTTTCCAAATCCATGAAGTTGTACGGAATGATTAATGATGTCGTCGAAGGCCTTTCTCGCGTCCAAATCACTGGAAGGATTGAGGTGAGGTCGGCAAGTCTCGGGTAAGTCGGAAGTGCATATGTGGTTGCCCTAATGCCAGGTTGCTCACCACACTTTCTCCAGAGACATCCGGGAGTCTACCAGAACATGACGTTCCTCGAGTCTGCCTACTTCATGTCGAAGCCTCAAAGCGATACACGATCAAGACCCACACACACACTCTCTCTCTCTCTCTTCACAGCCCTGGATCGCCAGGCTGGTATCTGCGAACCAACATGCCAGACAACTAAGTTGTAACAATGCAATGGGAATGTCTCGCCCTACTTCCTCTTCAGGAATCGATATGTTGTTGGCGCAAGTCCATAATAAAGGTTCGCATCTAGACCCCAGCGCCCATCTTCAAAAAAAACTCATACCGCGTCCCAAAGGTGTCTCGAGAACTGAGCATCCATCGAGCCCGCCGCGACACTTTCTCGACCAAGTTCTGGGCCCGATGCATTCGCTAAACAATATCAAGAAGATGCGAACGTCGTTGCTATGTTAAGCTCAAGCAGAGTGTGCAATGGAGCACAAGCAAATGCTAGTCGGGTCTTGCAGGCGACGTTCCGGATTTCGATCACCCAAAGAGTCTTGATATACCAGCCGCATACGGGATCGACAACAATCATTCTTAGCTGAATGGTCGAGTCGTAAGTTGCTCACGAGAAGTGCAGGCTTAGTGCAGTATCAGAAGACCCGCTCAAGTCGCACTCTGCGATGTTGAGCTGGAAGCCGCTGGGAAAGCACGATCCAAGAAACAAGGACGATTTTTTGTTTTTCCGTTTGACTTTCTCTTTCTGTTTCATTGCTTGGTCAAAGAGCGATCGATGATCGAAGCGTCGTGCCCATTTTCCCTCGCCGCTTGTACTCGTATCGCTCTCACGGAGGCAGCACATTCCGCCTACATCATGTGCCACGAAACACGATCACTCAACGATCATCCTTGGCTCAATAGTCAAGACATAAGTCGCGAGTCCTAAGCGCGCTTTCGACCGATGGGAGCAAGTCTAGAGCTAGCACAGGCTGCGTGGTTAGCTTGAACTTGATGCCGTTGAACAGGGGGCGATCGTTTTGCACTTTGGATGTTCGCTTCCACCTCTTCTCTGACATGTTCGCAATCCGAATATCGCCACGAAGCATGCCTACGCTCAACTTCACTCTTCAAAGGTCCCTTTTTGCAGTACATGCGACACGGGGAAGCATTATATTTCTTTTCAGACTCCAGCTATTCAACGATCGTCCTCGCAAACGTAGTCTAGTCGTAAGTCGCTTGATTGGCGCTATCTGCAGGGATCTATCAAGGAACAGACTATAGACTTGATAGTCAAAGACTTCAATAGGAATGCCCTGGTATTCTGTAGCAAGCGCGATTGTTTTGCTCTTTTGCCTGTCTTTTAATCTTTTTTTTCTTTTTTGCACTATGTGGCTCTGTCGCCTTGCCGCGAGCTGATTGCGATGCTTTTGCATTGTTTTCTTTATCCGTTTGCAGACCGTACTCCGTACTTGGTCTCTGTCTTTCTGCTGGCCCTTAATCCTAAGGATTGGACTTTATATACCACTTGAAAGCTTCTAATATAACGATCGTCCTTGGTGTCGTGGCAAAGTCGTAAGTCGCATTTCTCAGAAAGCGCTGTCTGCAATGTATGCGTTAGAAACATTAGATAAATGTATTTCTATCAAAAATGTCGCGGACGTGGTGCTACGGCTCAAGGGCGATTGTTTTGCCCTTTCCATCCACTTTTCTGCTCTGCATATTGCCTTCTCTGCTCTTCTTGGCCTTGTATTCTTTTGCTAGCCTCTTACCCTCTAGGCATCCGTTACATACTACTTCGACCGCCGCCTCGTTAACGATTCGTCCTTGGCTTAGTGGTATGAGATATAAGTCGCAACCTTAAGATACGCTATCTGTCACGATCCTTCGCTCCTGTAATGGTATGAGGCCGGCAGACCCCCACCATTTCGGGTGATTGGAACCCGTACTAAGGGCGATTGTTTTGCCCCTTTTATGTTCTTTTGCTTCATGCCCATAACTACTCGTTACTTGTAACTGTCTCTTTCTTTTTCCAGCCCTGTACTCCACGTACAAGCATTATATATGCGCTCCCCTCGTCGCTCCTAACGATCGTCCTTGGTCTAGTGGCTGCAGATATAAGTCGCATTACCCGATTGCGCTGTCAAGAATGCAACAGCAAGGGAGTGGACCCCGGAAGAAGCTCGTTTCCCGGGTCTCCTCGGCCCTTGAGTTGTAAGCCACGCGCTCTGGACGATTGTTTTTTTGCTTCTTCCACGCCCCTTTGCTCCTTTGCATTGCAAGGACTCGCTGTCCGTTACTCGCTCCTTTTGCCATCGCCCGAGCCTCGATCCAGGCAGTATATGCCATTACCATTCAACCTCTTCCAACGATCATCCTTGGTCTAGTGGTAACAGACATAAGTCGCAAAACTTACAGTAGCGCTGTCTTCAGATCAGCACCGAGTTCTCTTCCAAGGTTAGCTAGTAGACCTTCGTCGAAGTCCACGCGGCCTGAATCGTGCCACGGCCCAAGGGTGATTGTTTTGCCTCTTCGCTCCTCTTTTTATCCGGATTCTTCCTTCATGGCTACTCCTTGAAGCATCTCCCTTCACTTTTGCCAAATTCACCACTGTGTCAACGTACATGAGTTACTTGAAAAGCGTCCACCTCAACAATCGTCCTTGGTTTAGTGGTATAAGGTATAAGTCGCCTCTTCGGGTTGCGCTGCCTCAACATAGCGCTAAACGACGGCGCTACTAAGTCGATCAGACCTGGCTCCTCGTTCTCATCATGCTCTGCCACTTCCTAAGGGCGATTGTTTTGCCACTTCCCTTCTCTTTTTGTCCAAATTCTCCACCGCCAGATCTTGAAGCATATGCATATCTCTTCTCTTTTGCCCTGTCTCCACCCCTTCCAATGAAGCCATACGTACCAGCTGAAAAACACTTCCCTCAACGATCGTCCTTGGTCTAGTGGTGAAGACATAAGTCGCATGCTCAGAATGCGCCGCTTCAAAGCAGTACTTACTAACAGCCGTACCAGATCGATCAGACCTGAGAACGTGCTGTCACATGCTGTAATGCACTCCAAGCCAAGGGCGATTGTTTTGCCCCTTCCCTCCTCTTTTCCTTCTCATCCGTAATCACCATCCTTACAGCATGTCTCTCCTTTTGCCCTCCACACACCCCTCAAAATGAGCCCATATGTACCAGTTACCAAGCGTGGTAGTCAACAATCGTCCTTGGTCTAGTGGTATAAGACATCAGTCGCATCTTTGAGACTGCGCTTGTTCATAAATACATAAATGGAGCTGACGACAATGCGAGGTCGAAGACCTCGTGCGTCGGTAGTGTTTGCCGTAGCCACGCTCGAAGGGCGATCGTTTTGCTTCTTTTGGTCGTTCGTGTTTCAAATACCGTTTCGTCGTCTTTTGCATTTTGAAGTTAATTTATGCCGGGCTGCGTGATGTTGAGCTGTGGACTGAGAGTATCAGAGCCTGAGCAATGATCAGAAATAGGGATTAGGGCTGCAAGACAGAGATTCGTTCATTGTACAGTTATCGGCATACAGCAGTTCGCACGCGCTCAGCAGGTATCTCTCATTCGTTCAATCAACACAGTTCGCCTCCAGCAAGAAGCCATCATACACTTCTTCGGATCGCTCAAATTCTCATGGCTGCCTCTATTGCAACAAAGTTGCTTCAAAATTGCGCCACATTCGAATTCCATGGATAAGGGGGAAAGAGAAATCCCGCAGGCTGAACTTCCTAAGCCGCAGCCGCCTCACTCTTTCTCTTCTTGCGCTTCTTCTTCTCGGTCCCGCTTCCAGCTTCCGCTTGACTTGACTCGGGCACTTGTAGCTGTGCAGCAGAAGCAGCTTGCTCAGCAAGCACATCATCCTTCTTGCTCGACTTGCCACGCTTCTTCTTCTCGCCGCCGTCAGCAGTGCCCGGCGTCTCGACTGCAGCTGCAGCTTTGCGCTTCTTCGAGCTCGCTTGGGATTGCGATGGAGGTAGTGCGAGCGAGCTGGAAGGAGTGATTTGAGCAATCGAAGCACTCGAAGTCAGTTGTGGGTCGATGGCCATGTTGGCAGCAGGAGTGGCATCGGCAGCGGCCTTGACTTTCTTTGGTCCAGCTTTGGGTGTCTTAGCTTTCGGTGGTGGTGGAGTGGGCAGCTTGGCTGGAGCTTCTTCGTCCTCGTCGGACTCTTCGCTACTAGAGCTGTCGTCGGACGAGGAGTCGTCATCGCTTTCATCTTCTGCAGCGGCGACCACATCTGCAGGCAGAGCGGAGGGAGACTCCGCCTCTGCATCACCCTCTTCAGCATCCTCGACCTTGCCACCTGCAGCTTTGTATGCCTTGGTAGCCTCCTCGTACGCACTGAGCTCGCTCTGGTACGCAGCATGATATGGCTTGCGCTGGGCTTCAGTCATGGCCCTCCATCTTTCAGTGGCAATCTTGCTGATGTCGCCAGCCTTAGTGCCATCGCTGGGTGGATTCGTGGCAACCTCTTTGGCGATGAACGGTCGCACCTCCTTTAGATAGCGGAAGTACGCGGTGAGTGGTCGCTTGGGCGCATTGGGATCGCGTTGCTTGTATGGGCGCTTCTCCCTCTTCTTTGGGTCGACCGGGTTGCCGTTCGCATCGATGGGCGCGGCGGCGAGCTGGATCAGGCCATTCTGGATGGCTTGCTCTGCGACTTGGGCAGCACCTGCGACGCCTTGGAAGGGCAGCAGCAGTTGGCTGATGTCGAAGTTGCCGGCGCCTTGCAGCACGACGTCGGTGTGGGCGATGTAGGCCTTGATGGCGGTGTCGATGGAGCTGCTCAGGCCAATGTACGCGCTGGTGAGCTGCGACGCGTCAGTTCATTCATCGAGTACTGGAGGTGAAGTCGCGCCGGCTGTTGCTATGCGCCAGTCGCGTCGCGGCTTTTTTTGTTGTCGCGTCGCAAAGTTCGGCGTGGGTGAAGTCGGGCGTGATGCGACGAGG
Organism: Cercospora sesami; assembly: GCA_013365235.1. Taxonomy (NCBI): domain Eukaryota; kingdom Fungi; phylum Ascomycota; class Dothideomycetes; order Mycosphaerellales; family Mycosphaerellaceae; genus Cercospora; species Cercospora sesami. The sequence continues at coordinate 11,733 of JAASLG010001634.1, forward strand.
GAGTAGGGAGACATACAGCGTTGCGCGTCTGAATGAAGCGCTCCGTGTCGACCGACACCTGCAACGTAGGAGGATAGGCCATCGCGTTGCCGTTGCCGTTCTGATTTGCGTGGGTTTGGCTGTTATTCGCGGCCCACGAGACGAGCTGGTGAAAGTGGTCGGGATATTGGGGGCCGTTGGTGGAAGCCATGCCTCTCCTTGATATTGTGGTGAATAGGTGCCTCCAGTGTGCACATGAATCGCGTGCCCATGTTGATGCCCACAGCGCCGAGATTCAGTGCTGCAGCCAGACCCTGACCGTCGGCGAAGCCTCCAGAGGCGATGAAGGGGACGGGCATGACTTGACGGGCGCGGTTGAGGAGGATCAGGTTCGTGATGTCGTGCTCGCCAACGTGGCCGGCGCACTCGAAGCCGTCGATGGACAGGAAGTCGACGCCGAGCTTGACAGCGCTCATGGCATGACGGATGGTGGTGCACTTATGCAAGATCACGCATGGCGGGTCGGCTTCCTTAAGCTGCTTGATGATGGGCCCTGGCGAGTTGCCAGCTGTCTCGACAATGCGGATGCCCTCATCGATGATGGCCTGCGCGTAGGCGGGGTAGTCGGGCGGGTTGATCGAGGGGAGGAGGGTCAAGTTCACGCCGAACGGCTTGTCGGTCATGGTTTTGCATTTCCGGATCTCTTTCCGCAGGTCCTCGGGCGTGGGCTGTGTGAGGGCAGTGAGGATACCGAGGCCACCGGCGTTGGACACGGCCGATGCGAGTTCAGCGTATCCAACCCATTGCATGCCACCTTGCACGACGGGCACTGTATTCTGTCAGTACTGCCTCATCTCGAGTAGTCTCGCCCATATCGCACCTCGGATGCCCAGCTTGCGCGTGAGAGCAGTATTGAAAGGCATGGTTGTGGTCGTCTGGAGTCTATACCGTTAGATCGGAGGTGAGAAGTATGAAGACAAACAAATGGCAAGGAAATGCAGTCCTACGACACGCTCTACTCAAGTCAGAGAGCCTAGGTCGGTGGTGCTATGAGTGATCACGCTCTTCTGCCGTGCTAATTGTCGGCCGCATCGACGTCTGCACAGCGGAGGGCCGAGGTCATCAGGTCCCTGCAGGCATGCGCGCCATGATTGGCACGGCTCCCACTCCGTCCCCAGTCGTCTCGCATGTGACGGTAAATGCGGTTCTGCCTTTGTCTTGGAATGACATGGCCCAGCATGGCGCGCACATCTTTCATCGGACATCGTCTGGAGCAGCAGCATGCGGTACTGGCAGCCGTGCAGGTGCGAGAAATGACCGAGTCGAATCACCAAGCGGAGTTCCGTCCAAACAGAAAGAGCAGTGATGATCGGAGCCGAAGAGAAAGCAGATGGAAGGAGGAGTAGTCATGGACACTTCCTGGAAGATGTGAAGATAGACCAAGAAGATCGGCATGAAGCTTGCTGCGAGGCATATTTCAAGGCCACGGAGCGTTCATACACCACACTTCCAGCAAGCGCCCTCCACTCCAGCTGTAGCGTCTCTGGTTCCAGCATCATGAGCTATCCTCTTGTCAGTGGTGCACGCGAGCATACAGCGCTATTGGTTGCAGTGCCTCACAGTCGTTCCGCACAATTGGGCAAAGCCCTACCAGGTGAACAGGTGAGCGGCGTGAGAGTTGCTTGAAGAATGCAGCCAGAGGCTCAAAGTGCAAACGGTCGATGGCTTCACATGCGTCAGCAAGATCTTAGCTTTCACATCGGCAGCACACACGACCGTGCCTCGAGTCTCTCTGACTCGGCAGCCCAGCATTGGTTTGTCACTCTTTG
>JAASLG010001657.1:0-23227 GCA_013365235.1 Cercospora sesami
CGGCGAAGTGTTCACGGTCTCTGTCCAGCGCTAGCCATGGGCTGGGGAAGACCAGGAGCATCTTGTAGATCTTGTCGCGGATTTCGGCCGGGAGTTCCAAGAAATCGAAAACGCCTTGTCTCGCTGGCTCCAGCCAATCGCGCAGGTAGAGGCGAGCGCCTGGAGCCGAGCTGAAAATGGTATGACAGACTTCCGAATGCTTGTACACGCTATAGGTGTCCATTCTGCCAATACAATTTGGGTGATCGAAGCTTCGCACTGCTTCAAACAGCTCAAGATCAATGACTGGAGCTGGCAATGCCCTGAAACTGCCTGCTTTCTCGACCACACGCTGGGCATGTGCTTCCAAAGCTATCTCGCAGTAGTACTTGAAGGTGCGGCAGAGGTTCCTCTGGATCTCCTTGAGGGTCTGACTTGGTTCGTTGCGAATGGCAAGCACGATCACGACGAGCTCACCCGCAGTGAACGGTGGCTTCTCTGTGCACTTGCGCTGCCAAAAGGAATCAGCACTTGCGCACTGCGAAGAGATCTTCCGGTAATACTTACCCATGGCTTGATCAACTCGAGGACCTCCTCTTTCAACGGGCGTAACTCTGCAGTGGGTATGAATTGTATGGCTGGACGAGCAGCAGGAGCTGGAGACGGAGTGGCGTCCTGCATATCGGCGGATCGGATCGCTGAGCGCTGTGTTTGGATGGTCCACTGGAAGTGGCTTGACTCTAGCGCTGAAGTCGAGCCCGGGTCGCCAGGTGCTGCAGTCGGGAGACGCGCGTGGGAGAATGAGAGACAAAGACTGGCCACGATGAATGTGGATGGCGCTTGGAGTGACGGGCAAAGCAAAGCAAAACTCGCGTTGATATGTGGGACTGAGTCAGCAAGGGGCTCCAGCACTTGACGAGCGACTTCGATGTAGGTTTACAAGGAGGAAACACCTCGTTGACTTTCGGAGCGCGATGTTCAATTTCTCTGCCAGTGGTATGCCTTTTGCCGCGGCCAATCTGATCAGGAGATGGTTGATCGAGCGCTATCACCCATCTCGCAGAGCAAAGCCGCAGACATTGCACATCTTGGATACTCCATGTTCTCGGCATCAGCAAGTAGATCGCAGGTTCAATGACACGGGCGCAGCGTCGTGGGGAGGGCCAATGGCAGCAGAATGTTCAGCAATACGTGGAAAACATCGGATGAAGAGGCACGCAAAGGGTAGCACACAACACATCGTTGTCAATTAGTTTGCTATATTATCTGCGATTGCTTTGCGAACGCCTGCTGTGCATTCTTATGCAGTCTCTCGACGCTTTCCTGAGGTAGTAGTGACAGAGTCTGTCGCAACCTGTGGAATGGCATCCTCATCTCCTCTCGCGCCATGACAAGATCGCTCGTCGGATGGAAGTGAGCCGCTTCACAGAACCGGGTACGTGACCACGAAGGCATTGTACGCCGGCACCAGAGGAAAGAACTGGCTCTGCCCATCGACCGAGGTGATCAAGTCGCCGTAGAACACATTGTTTCTACCAAAGTCCAGCATGCCTGGAAATCGGAACTGTTTGTTGAGAAACCTCACGAGCTTGAACAGAAGCTTCCAGTACCTGTCCGAGTCTGCCATGTCGGCTTGGTAATTCTCCACGGCGCTGTGCTTCTCCTTGAACTGATCGAAGTCGTGTGAGCGGAGTCGGAAGGTGTACCAGGGCGATGGCAAGTCGTTGCGCAACTGAGCATTGTCGTGGTTGCGAGTGGTGCTGTTGGCGGTGAATGCCGAGTGGAGTGCGTGGATGACTCGAGCATACAGGGCCTCCTCCAGCGAAGCGAAGAAAGCTCACGCCTGCCGAGAAGCTGGAGCAAGCCCAGGCGAAAGAGGCGAAGGCCCGCGAGCGTGTTGAAAAGAAGGCTTTAGCGGAGGAAAAGAAAGCACAGGCCGATGCCGACAAGGCGAAGAAGGAGGCCGAGCGGGAGGAGAAGAAAGCTCAGGTAGACGAGGAGAAAGCCCGCAAAGCTGAAGAGAAGCGTGCGAAAGCCGAAGAGAAGGAGGCAAAGAAGCGCGAGAAGGAGTTGGAGGAGGCCAAGAAGCAAGAGGAGAAGCTTGCCAAAGAGCGCAAGCAGATGCGTCTGGGTGCTTTCTTTGGTGGCAAGCCGAGTACCCCAGCCAAGCGCAACGCAGATGGCGAAGAGAACACACCTCGTTCTAGGCGGAAGTCGTTGTCTCTCGAGCCATTCGATGCCGTGGCAGATCAGATCAAGTCGACGGCATCGCCCATGAAACGCAGTCCTGCACCGCCATCGACCAAGAAGCCCGTACTTTCCGACTACCAGAAAACGTTCTTGCCATTCGAGGCCCCGACGCACACCTTCCTTGCCCCGTCATCGTCAAGAAACCAGGAAGCCGATCAAGATCGCTTCGATCACGAGCTCAAAGATCCTCTACTTCAGGAGAAATATGACCTTGGTCTGGTCTCCTCGTACACAAACGTGGACAGCTACTTTGGCGAGTTGCGTAAGTCTCGACGTGGTAGGCGAGGTCACCCAAACGTCCGGAAAGTTTTCGAGAAAGCCCAAGGCACCTTGAAAGAGCCGATAGACTTGACTGAAGACACATCGAACGAGTCCCCCGATGCAATTCTCCGCAAGGTGGACATCAAGTATGTGCACTTCAGCGAGGATGTGCGACCAGCATACTGCGGAACATACACCAAGATCACCTCACCGAGCACTACTCGACGTACAATGCGGAACCCCTTCGCCCGATCACGGCCAGACACGGATTACGACTACGACTCTGAGGCAGAATGGGAAGAGCCTGAGGAAGGTGAAGAGCTTGGCTCGGACGATGATGAAGAGGCGGACAGCAATGCCGATGCAGACGAGATGGACGATTTCCTCGACGATGAGGACGACAAAGTAAAGGGAAAGCGCAAGCTGGTCACGACAGAACTTGTTCCGGACTGTTCAGGACTCTGCTTTGCCAACGAGCATGGGAAGATACTGACTGTGAACGGTGCTCCTGCGACAACGCAACCAGCTGTGATGGATGGTATGCGCATGGGATTCCTGCTTCCAGGATTCACCGGAATGACCATTGACCCATTCTCCACGTCTTACTGGGATAAACCTGTATCTGCTACTCCTGCGGCATCTGCTAAGCAGCCACCGGCAAGCACTGCGATGGCACCTCCTCGAAAGCCTCTTGAGCCCAGACTCAATTTCAACCACTCCACTGAGTCTGCTGTATTCGCTTTAATCGGCGCCGCTGAGGGCGAGAAGGGTCCTATCACAAGCACGACCGCACTGACGCCGGCTGTTAAGCGCGGTCGAAAGCCGCAGCCAAAGACTTTGAGCAAAGAAGATCTGGAGGAGCTGAAGGAGGCTGTAGTTGGCAGTCCGCTAGGCAAGCTCGAACTTCACAAGGGTTTGAAGGCGAGGTGCGTGATCCGTCTCTCGTTGCACGAACTGATTTCGCTGACCACATCACAGATTTCCAAAATTGACGAACGAGGCTATCAAGGAGAACCTGAGCAGTCTCTTTGCACAGAAGGGCTCTGGCAAAGACAAGACTTGGGTCTACATCGGAGACTTGTGAGCTGCTAGCCTGCACGACTTTTGCATTCAACTGGAGGACGCATTCTGCTTTATTGTACAGGACACTCCTTAAAGGCATGGCATATAGCGATGTACGGATGTGGTAATGACAGAGCGAACGGCAGGTTCACGAAGCATTATTATGATCGAGCTCACTGCATGTAACGATGGCAGAATTGACAGATAGATGCCTCCAACATCGATCTTACGCCTCGCCTTTGGAAGCCTCCACATTGACAGTTTCCGAGTCGCCCGACATTGTTCTTTCATTACCCCCAAGCATGCTTGCGTGTTCTTGCAGCACGAACGGCGAACGTCCAGTCTGTTTCGGTTGCGGGAAGGCGGTATGCAAAGCCCAGTATACAGCCAAAGCCGCGAAAAAGCCGTAAAAGTAAGTCATCTGATAGATGTGATCCCATCCGCCGCCCGCCGCGGTGCCTTGCACTGATCTCGCAAAGCCTGGCAGAACCGGCCAGATGCCCATCGTCCAAGCCACGAAGCCTCTCCAGTTGAAGCCAGCGGTTCCCCAGTAGGCACTCGAGCTGTTGCCCGTATACAGATCTCCCACATGATAACCTCTCCTCCTCACCAAGAAGTAATCCGCAATAACAATCCCCGTCATCGGACTCAAGAAAACCGACCATCCACTCAACACCGTAATAAATGTCGTTGGCTTCGTCACATAATTCCAAGGACAAATCGCGATAGCGATTACAGAAACGAAATACCCCCCTCGGCGAATATTGATCCATTTGGGACATAGTGCTGCGAGATCCATGCCTGCTGAAACGCAGTTGAGGACAATGCAGAGGGCTAGTTGGCTGCAGAGGAAACCTAGGCCGGCGAAGAATGTTCCGGCGCGGGTTGCGGGCGAGAGGGAGGTTTGTTGGATGTGGAGGAGGAGTTCGAAGGGGTTCCAGAGGTAGACGCCGTATATCTCGGCTGTTGCGGAGGTTATCAAAAGGCCGCAGACGGCGGTGAGACAGATTGTCAGGGGGGCCATGATTAGTTGGCCGATGAGAGCGGCGTTGGCTGGGAGGAGTTAGTTGATGGATTGGCAGGTGGAACAGGGGGCCTTCTGGGACCTGGATAACGACTGCGCTAGTGCAGAACAAGGCCAAGGAAGAGAGCGATGAAAAGGGACTTACGAGTCTTTGCATAACGAGTCCAGTCAGATTGTCCCAGACAGCCAGAGGCTTGGGACCCGATGATCGATTGCAGTCCGTAAATGGCTGCCCATGACAGGGCCGATCCCTTGGCTGTTGAAGGAGTGTACAGCAGTTCACCCGGTCCATCATTTGTTGCGATCGCCCAACCGAGCATTCCAAACATGGTGCAAGTAATCATCACGAACGTAACCTGTCACGGATCTCATCAGCATTTGCTTTCTCGCTGGAGCATAAGAAATACCCACTCGGAACGGCATCTGCAATCTCTCCGGCGGAACCATCAAACACGGCATGAAAATGACCAAAAACACAAAGAAACTAATCAGACTCGCCGTATCAACATTCGCACTCTCCGGCAAAGTATTCCTCAACTCAACCCATCTCCTCCCCACAAGCGCTCCCAAAATAATCTTCACGGCCTGCCCACCCCAATACATCTGAATCCCCAACCACACAATCGCAGTCACAATCCGATTCAAAACCGGCCAAAACCCACCTCTCATCCCCCAACTTGCTCGACACAAAACGGTGAAACCGAGGTACTCGTGACTTCCTGGCCAGCCAGCTGAGACGGCGATGATGGCGGAAATCAACGCTACGCCGACCATGACGCCCATGGCTTGGGGGACGGAGAGGCCCAGAGCGAGGAGAGAGGAGCCGCTTGTCCAGGCTGTGGTGTTGATTCCTGCGATGACCCAGTAGCCGGCGTAGCCTTGCCATGTCCAGGTTCGGCGGGAGGAGGGGATGGGGATGAGGTCGCGGTTGCACCAGAAAGTGTTGTGGTAGTTTGCGTTGGGGTCGATGGGGCATTCGAGGCGGTGGGCCCAGTGGGCGAGTTTGGATTTGGGAGGTCGTTTGATCATGTTTGGGCTTGATGTGCGGGAGTCAAGTCGCTGGCAAGCGCTGTCTGGGCTGTCTGGGCTGTCTCGGTGCTGCGGTACATGAACTGGATCTTGTACCGCTAGGAGAGATCTTGTGCGTATCAACATGCAGCAGCTTGCCCTATCTTCCACTCAATCCTGGTCTTGACATGCATGAGAAGCTCTGATGATAACTCAAATGCCAGATGGCGAAGACGAGATCTGTTCTTAGTGCAAGAACTCTTCGCACTCATCTCGAAAGTGTATTGTAAGCAGAACCTGCCAATTGGAGTCATCGTGTTGCACACGGAAGCCGATCGGCGCCAGGGCTGAATTGTAGGATGCTGAAGCTTTCACAACTGGACAGCCCTAGAACTAAAGCAACGCTGCTGAAGCTGAAGCTCGGTGGAGCTCTGCCTATCACATACCGCTATCGGCACAATTGAGGTGGACCTGCTGAATACATCTTTGCTCTTGCTCACAGCTGCGCACAAATTAGTCTCAGGCGCATCGCGTGCATTACTTTTCGTGGAAGGCAAAGAACACATAGGTAGAACATCTCTTACGAGTGTATCCGAGAGAGGCCAACCTCGCGGGATCATATCCAACACTGAGAATGGGATCGATTGGCGAAGCCGCGTCCAGTGCAGAGGCCACAATCCCCATCATTGACCTCTCAAAATGGACGCACCCCGCAAGCGCCGAGGATCGACTCGCAGTCGCCAAAGATCTGATAGCAGCCTGTCAATCTGTAGGATTCGTCTATATCACGAACCACGGGCTACCCCAAGGTCTTCTCGATGAAGTATTCGACATGTCGAAAAGACTATTCGACTTACCTCTTTCCGAGAAAATGAAGGCACCACATCCGGATGGACCCGAAGTCCATCGTGGTTACTCTTATCCTGGCCTTGAAAAGGTCTCCCAGTATTCCGGTGGCGATGAAGCGGAGGGGGAGAAGTTGCGTGCAGTCGTGGATGTCAAGGAATCGTATGAAGTTGGTTCCGAAGACAACAAGCTTCAGCCGAACGTTTGGCTTCCAGAGTCCAGCTTGACGAACTTCAAGAGGTTGACGACGTCCTTCTACTGGTCATGCAATTTGGTCGCGCAGGAGATATTGCGATGCATCGCGACTGGCCTCGGGCTCCGCGATGAAGAGTTCTTCGTCAAACACTGCTCGGGACACAACAACCAGCTGAGGCTCCTGCACTATCCTCCAGTCCCAGCTTCGGATATCGAAACAGGCAAAGCGTCGAGAATATCCAGCCACAGCGATTGGGGCATCATAACACTTCTCTTCCAAGATGACTGCGGCGGCCTGGAGGTAGAGCACCCTCACAAGCTCGGAGAATACATCCATGCAACGCCACTCAAAAATGCTTGCGTGATGAATGTAGGAGATCTATTGATGAGGTGGACGAACGATATGCTCAAGTCAACGCTGCACAGAGTGACACTGCCACCCTTGGCTGACCGTTACTCTGTCACACAAGACGCGCAAAGGCTGACAAAGGCTCGGTACTCGATACCGTACTTCGTGAGCGCGGATCCAGAGGCGGTGATACAGTGCTTGCCGGAATGCACCTCGCCAGCAAGGCCAGCAAAGTATGAGCCTGTGACGCAGGCTGAGTACGGGAGGGTGCGAGCAAAGGTGCAGTACCGTAGTAAACCTGCGAATTGAGCGTGCCAAGCAAGTTAGATGGAACAATCCGCTCACGATGGCTCTCTGAGCAGCCATGTTTCTCTATCCTTGTCTTTTCCCAGTCCCTGATCGTGTGCAAGTTCCCAATTTGTGGCAGGTGAGAACCCGCATCTGCGTAGACATTTCATGCTCGCTTCGTTCCCAGTGTTGACCTTGGCGAAGAGAGAGTGATTCGGGAAGCGTGCCAGATACCATGTGCAGAAGGCCTTCGTGGCTTCTTGAGCAAAGCCTTTGCCCCAGTATTCAGGACGAAGAGAGAAGCCTATCTCTCGAGGACGAAATGTGCCTATGAGCCCGACTAGCTCTGAGGAAGGCTGGGCTGTGATGGCATGAATCAAGGTAGGCTGTTGCGGATCTGAGGCGTTGACTAGCACGAGCAGGTCATCGAGCATTTGCTCCGAGCGCTGCAATGTCTCATTGGGCCCTTGCTTGCTGTATCACCATCAGGAGAGTCTTTGTGCGTAGAAGCGAGCTTCGTACGTCCATCTTGTTACTTGTGGGTCGGATTGCAGTTTGTGAAAGGCAGTAAGATCATATTCTGTGACTGGTCTGAGAAGTAGTCGTTCCGTGACAATTTCGTGTGACATGTTGCAAAATGAGAACGGGTGTATTCGGGCGTGAAAGTGTTGTTGGAATGTGATGGCTGTTGAAGAACTACGTCATGCCATAGCGGATAGCAGGGACATAAAATCACATCCCGTCGTCAACAACCCATCCACTGTGCTGTTCATCTGCATCACCATGAATCGACTATTCCGGCCAGCATGGACCGCTGGTCGCCAGTCTCTCCGCTTCAATTCTAGACAATTGACGCGCCGTCTCGAATCTACTCAGCCCACTCCACCAACCACGAAAGAATCCGCACGCGTTGCGCGCATTGAATCACGTTTACCCAAGTTCCTACGAAGATTCGTGGAGCCACTCCGCAATGCTCCGTTCTCACACATCTCTGCCTTCCTGATACTCCACGAAATCACAGCAGTCGTACCTTTGCTCGGACTGGCAGCAGTCTTCCACTACACCAATTGGCTCCCGCCGTTCATCAGCGGGGGAAAATGGTTTAGCGATGGCGTTCAAAAGTTCGGGAACTATATGCGGAAGAAAGGATGGCTGAGCGGCGAGACAAGGAGCGGGAAGTGGTTCGGCAAGGGCGAGAAGGGCACGAAAATCGTCGTGGAGCTTGCTACCGCATATGCCATCACAAAGCTTCTGATGCCCTTGAGGCTTATCGTGAGTGTCTGGGCTACACCGTGGTTTGCGACATGGACTATGCTGCCCGTCATGAATTACGTGAGCAAGCTGCTGCGGCGTAAGAAGGCCGTGACTGCTGCCCCAGGCGCTGCTGCTGGCACTGGAGCGACTGGTGCTGGAGTGGTGCCGAAGAAGTGAGTGTCATGACGGACGACGAACTCCGCTTTTCTGCACATACTCGTTCATCACGAGACTCGCCACTCTTGTCACCGCTAGCTGGACTGAGACGATATCGGGCTATTCGCATTGGGCTGGTGGTTGGCCTCGCAATAACAACCATCGGAACAGAAGGGCTTACGCCAGTCGAAAGGACTTCTTCATTGAAGAGCCAGCAATCCACTCCGTGCTGTTACCGTCGAATCCATCTTTTCGATCGCACCAATCCTTCCAATAGATCCTGGGGTATGCTTCGAAGAGAGGTTCAGCTCTGTGCCTCCGCTGCGTCCAGCTGCGCAGCTCGAGCACCATGCAGCTCCTTGCTCACCTCACATGGGACTCGTTGGAAGACGACGTCTGCGAGACACAATCTAGACTCGTATGCTGGGTGTCTGCTTTGAATTTGCAACAGGCTTCGGAAGAGCTGTCGCTGCTGGACAGTAATAAGGCTCAGCGTTGTGAGTGCTCAGACGCAAAACGCATGTTGCAGGAGCAGAAGTGCTGAGCAGAGACAACAACTTCCTAAGCCGGGCCAAATAGCGTCAATGCCAAAACAGGTTCGAGTTGTCGTGAGTGGATCTGCTTGATGTGATGCAATGGAAGAGGCGCGTTATGCAGCATGCTGCTTACATGATGCCTCGTGCCTCAAGGTACTGCCGGATGCCAGTCTCTGGTATCCCCGCCGCAGCGCAGCCAAATTCAGCCCGGAGCGGGAAGTTAAGCTTGAACTTGTGGTACAATGTATCAGGACATGCCATGCTTAAGCGTTCGCGAGTGTCTCGAGCTTAAGCTCAGGTCATTCACCCTCATTGGCTTCAGCTCTGTGAAACCTGCAATTCACCCGAATACAGGCTAAAACACTTCTCCAAGCCTCTGGTTCCCCACGGGGTTAGACAGGGATCAGCAGCCATTGAGCCTCGACTTCACCTTAAGCGAACATATGCCCAGTCGAACAATAACCATTCTGCACTTGACTGGTCGACTGGACCTGCGCCGAGACAGTGCCTCCAGCTGGACTGCATCCTGCATCGCTTGTGATGTTGTATGTCCTGCTGCCAAGCCCGGCTTGAGTGTCACTGGCCTTGTTCCAAGACTGAGTGGATATATCCATGTGGCTGGGACGCCGGACCTGAGTTCCTCAAAGCTGTCATACGAACCCCGTCTCGGCCACATGGAGATCAAGGTGTGACCAGCTGAGCCTGAAGCTACACCATCTTGTATAGAAATCTCAAGAACCTTGCCCGTTCGCGCGGTTTCGTAGACTTCTTCCCCATTGCGCGGAAGAGACAGATCTACAACCCGAAATATGAAGCTAACATCGCAAGCAGAAGGCGCAGATCCGATTCTCACGCGTGCCATCGCAGAAGATAAAGTCCGGTGGTGGAAGAAACCGAATTTGAGATATTTGTATTTGTTCTTGTTTCCAACATGTACGTGACTGGTTCTCACGCGGATAGAAGATGCAGAGATCTTTGAGCTGACGAAGAAACTCAGGCATGGGAATCGAGATCACCTCTGGCTTCGACAGTCAAATCATCAATGCTGTGCAGATCGTCGACCCATGGCAAGAGTACTTTGACCATCCTGAGGGCGCGCTTCTGGGGTAAGTTGTCCCAACAGCAAGAAAGCATGCCCATATTCCATTGTAGCAACAGCTGATACTCGTGTTTGTGAAGCATCATAGGAGCAATGTACAGTCTTGGTGCGATCTGCTCCCTTCCCTTCATCCCGTGGGTCACACAGCGGTTTGGTCGTCGGTGGTCCATCTTCCTTGGCTCCTGGGTGATGGTCCTCGGAGCCGCCGTGCAAAGTGCCTCACAGCACGTTGGAATGTACCTCGCCGCTCGCTGGCTCTTAGGTTTTGGCATTCCGATTTGTATCATTTCCGGAGCGGCCATGTTGGGAGAGCTAGGATATCCCAAAGAAAGACCAATTCTCACAAGTTTGTTTAACGCGAGTTACTTCATCGGAGCGATCACAGCTGCAGGTATCACGTTTGGAACACAGAGTCTGGCGCCGAGCGACTGGTCGTGGCGAGTACCATCTCTACTGCAAGCTGTGCCGAGCTTCATACAGATCGCTTTGATCTTGTACGTTCTGTCACACGTCTCTATCTTAGGAAACTCACTAACATAGCCCGACAGCTTCGTCCCCGAATCCCCTCGCTGGCTCATCTCCCAAGACCGCCGCGAAGAAGCCTACGAAATCCTCATCAAATACCACGCGGAAGGCAACCGCGACTCCGCCCTCGTCCATGCCGAAATGGCACAAATCGAAAATACAATCAAAATGGAACTCCAGACTTCCAAACAATCCTGGCTTGATATGCTCGCGACTCCTGGTATGCGAAAGCGTGTCCTCATAGGGTCTCTGCTCGGTCTTTTTACGCAATGGTCTGGTAATACACTCATCAGCTATTACCTTAATTCGATCCTGGAATCAATTGGCTACACAGACTCATCATTCAAAGCTAAGCTTAATATTGGACTCAACTGCTGGGCCCTGGTCAATGCTACTTGCGCCTCTCTGCTTGTGCGGAGGTTTCCACGGAGGAAAATGTATCTTCTCTGCGCGAGTTCTTTGCTTGTTTGTTACTGTGGCTGGACAGTCGCGCAGGAGAGGTTCTTGACTACTGGAGCGATTGCCGCGGGACATGCGGTGATTTTCTTCATGTTTTTGTATTCGCCTTGTTATAATATTGGGTATAATGCTTTGACGTATAGTAAGTGGTGCGATGGAAAAGCGTTCAGAATAAGACTAATCATACGCACAGCATTCCTCGTCGAGCTCTTCCCGTTCGCGGTCCGGACTAGAGGTATCGCTCTCTTCCAATTCTTCGGTAGAGGTGCTGGGTTCTTCAGCACTTTTGTCAATCCGATTGGACTCAAGAATGCTACTTGGAAGTATCTAATCATGTACTGCGTTTGGCTGGCCTTTGAAGTCGTTTGCATTTACTTCTTGTGGCCGGAGACACATGGCAGGACTTTGGAAGAATTGACTTTCTGTAAGTGCAAATCTAATGTTGCGTTTTGTGATGTGCTGATGCTGACATTTGTGAACAGTATTCGAAGACAAAGCTCTGCAGGAGCAGCAAGAGAAGATCACTATGACTGAGCTGCAGAAGGATACTTCGGTCGAGCGTGTCGAGGTGGTAGAGATGAAGTCGTGATGTTGAGCAGTTTCTCTTTTCTCTGATTTCTGACAATGTGACATGACCTAATATACTAGTGCGTCTGCGATTATTATAACAGTTTCGCAAACTCATCTCAGCTTCCGACTCGGCTTTCACTTCCACGATCAATGCTCTCATGATACCACATCGCCAGCCCTGAAATCTCTCACCGCACGTCAAAGACACGAGACGTCGCGCGGAATCACACATGAGCAGAATTCTAAAATATCATATCTCATTCGTCAATTAATTCTATACAGACATTACTTCGCACAGATGCATTAATAGACCCTCTCCCCATCTCTTAGCCGGACTTCCTGGAAGGCTTGACTCTCATAGAACGCTTTCATCTCCGCATGCTTCTCCCTGAACATTCCCTTCGTCCAAGGCGCAGATTCCTGCATCTCAACCCACAGTTTCTCATGCACGACTTTCAGCTTCCCTTCATCTAGTGGGCCAGGGAAGAAGCCATTGTACTCCCTCGCTAAATGCACGACTGGGAACGGACCAGAAGCTTTGAACATCTCAGATAGGAAAGCCTTGTCAGCCATCGCGGTATCCCAGTTTTTGTTCGCTGTTAGTTCACGTGTAAGACGTCGGTGCATGGCGAGGTTGGGTTGGATAAGCATCACTCCCGTGTTGAGTTCTATCGTGGCCGTAGGGTTTGCAAGGAGGTTCTGTTGAGCGGCCATGAATGTGTACGGGCAGATCTCGTCTCCGGAAGCCTGGTCTTCTAAGGGCAGTAATTCTCTCCTGCATGATCGGGTAGCGGCTCCTAGGAGATCATCGAGGTTCTGGACTGGGAAGGCATCTGCGTCGAGGTACAGGATTTTGCTGAAGTCTGTTTGACGCCAGAGGTTCAAACGGGCGAAGTTGTATTGCCAGCGACCCTGTGTGTTCTTGTCCGGGTGCCATTCGATGGAGTCAAGTTCGCGGACTATCGCACCTGCGGCTGCGAGGACGCTACGCTGCTCTTCCGTAATGTGTGGCGCGACGAATGCCGTGAATGGGTATTGAGCGGATCCGGATCGTATATCCCATAGAACGCGAAAGATGAGCTGTAGAGCTGCAAGGAAGTAAGGGTCGTTCAGCGATCCTCCCGGGGTCGTAATGTGTGTGGCATATGTCGGATGCCCTTCGCCCTTGTAATTGTGCGGCTTATAGCGACGAAGCTTCAGAATATCCATCTTGGGCGTTTCCAAGTCCAGGTTCTGCTGAAATGGGGCATCTGCAAAGCCTCCTTGGAAGTGTGGATCTGAGACTGGTGGTGCAGCAGGTGCTGTCCCGCCCATCGTGCTCCCAAGATTTGGCTGAAGAGGTGGCATCTGTGGTGAACTCCCAAGTCCTGGCATAGCTGGCATGGGAGGCATTTGGGGTGCTTCTGGACCTGGAGCAGCTGGTACAGGAGGCACAGGAAGCGCGTTCACCATTCCTGGAGGTGGCGCTGCAGGCATTCCTGGCGCAGCAGCAGGAGGTGGTGGAGCAACAGGGGGACCAGCCTGATCGATCGCGGGGCCAGGCAGAGAACCACCCATAGCCGGAGGAGCAGCAAACGGGCCAGCGTCAACAGCGGGAGCAGCAGGAGGAACAGCAGCACCATCTCCCAATCCTCCTAAAGACGGTCCACCCAACGCATTCCCACCACCCAACCCACCCAACTCACCACTCGAAGGACTTCCTCCTCCCAGTCCTCCCATAGAATTCCCATCTGCAGCAACCTGCTCCCCACCAGGCAAAACATGCACCGGATTCGCCGCTCCACCAGCCCCTCCCAAAGCATTCGCTTCCTGCCTCAACTTCTCATCTTCCTGCTGCTGCGTCGAAGCCGGCACCGTAATCCCCTCAGGCAGAGGCGCAAATCCCTTGAACTCCGGTGCTTTCGGTGACCAACTAACAGGTGCTCTTGTGCCTCCAGAAGTATGATAAAACAACATCAGGAACACAATCGCGACAATCGCGAACGCGATATTGCGCACGCCGAGGACGGCGGGCATCTTTGCGATCAGCGCCTCAACTCAAAACAATGATGCTCAAAGTTTGTTAGTGATGAAGTGTGAAGGACAACGACATGTTCAGAATTTCACACCCCTCCCTTCCTTCCTCCACGCACGCGCACGCGCACGCGGATAAGTGGTAGATGGAGCTCGTTTGTCGTTGGATCGTTTCGCAGCCACAAAAGCCACGACAGGTACATAGTTTCGTGCGAACCAGCCGAGGCATGGCAGCTAGGACGAATCAGGGTTGTCGCAATGTGTCGTTTTCGCTGGATGTGGCGTTGCTGAGAGTGGAGCAACGGTTCTTGTTGCTGATCTTTCATCTTGTCTGGGACTCTGGGGTTGTTGGAGCCGAGATTCTGGGGAAACGTCTTTTCTTCAATAACAACATTGTTCCACTGGTGTTTTGTAATAGGATAAGCTGTATTGTTGTCATGCTTGTATCGTGAGTTGGAAGATGCAAACGGGAGAGACGAGGAAACCGGAAGTGCGGAGTGCTTGGCAAATGGTCAGGAAAGAACGCCACATCCTTGCTCAAAAGCATGGAACAACAAGAAAGATTCAAGAAGTAAAATATCGATTCGAGTATCGATGCTATATGTATACTCCAGATCAAAAAGGCCCATCTAACATCCTCCTCGAAAAGAGTGACCAGAGCTTTCATCAATCGTAAATATGTTTTCTATGCGCAGTTCATCTACCCCTGCCTTTCCCCGCAACCTCTCAATGATTTGACCGTCCTCAGCGGGGACATCGCTTCGTTCGGCGCGGCTCGATGTCAGAACTGGAGATTTGAGTCGAAGGCCTTTACATGAAGTAAGGTTTTGGGGCGTAGACACAAGTGGTGTATGGGATCTTGCTGGTCACCGGCTTGCTTTCAAGCTTGGTTGACAAAGAGGTCGTCGAAGTGACAACAGGCTTGGTCTCGACCTCAGTCTTAGTAGTAACAACATCGGAAGTCTTGGTCTCGGCGCCAGTAACGGTCTTCGTGATAGTTTCGACTTTGTCCTCGTACGTAGTAGTGGTGAATGGAACTTTGGTGGTGATGGTGATGACGCTCTCTTTGGTGCCGGTGCTGACGACGGGTTTCTTGGTAGTCGTCTTCTCCTCCTTGTAAGAAGTGGTTGGCTTTACGATTGTGGTCTTAATGGTCTTGACGGCGGTGGACGTAACAGTCTTTGTCTGGGTAACTGGCACCTTAATCGTCTTAATGGAAGTGGAAGTGGTGTAGCCAGTGCTGTAGGAGGTGCCGACGGAGTTGGTGCAAGTCTCCTCTTTCTTGGTTGTAGTCTCTTGCTTCTTAGTGGTAGTCTCCGGCTTCTTGGTGGTCTCCTCTTTCTTGGTCGTGGACTCCTCTTTCTTGGTTGTCTCTGGCTTCGATGTAGTCTCTGGCTTCTTCGTCGTCTCGTCCTTTTTGGTCGTGGACTCCTCTTTCTTGGTTGTCTCTGGCTTCGATGTAGTCTCTGGCTTCGATGTAGTCTCTGGCTTCTTCGTTGTCTCCTCCTTCTTGGTGGTCTCCTCCTTCTTGGTTGTGGTCTCAGGCGTCTTGGAGGTCTCTTCTTTCTTGGTTGTGGTCTCCTCCTTTTTGGTTGTGGTGGGCTCTTCCTTTTTGGTTGTGGGCTCAGGGTACTCTGGGTAGCTTGGGGGAACTGGCTCGTAACCAGCAGGAGTTGTCTCAGCTGGGCTTGGGTAGGCGTTGACCATGCCACTGAGGGCGAAGAAGGCGATGGTGGCGAGTGAGAACTGCATTTTGATGATTGAGCGACTGAAGCGTTTTGCTAAATAAGTGAATGAACGAGATGGGGCTTGGAACGATCTGAAGCTTTGCTCTGGTGTCGAGATGCTGCTGCTGATGAGAGAGCGATGAAAGGAAAATGCTGCTTGTCTTTATACTGCTATTCTCTGGGTCCGTCCGGCTACCGGAAGAAAGGCATTGACTCTATTCCCATGTTCAGCTGCGTGATCTCTTGGAGCTGCAACACGGACTGATGCGTTGTGGATAGCGGGTGCATCTCTCGGATTCCCAAGTTTCGGTGTGCTCGAGGCGATGTGTAGTCTCGCAACCGAGCTGCAGTGCACCATTGAATACGGCCAACATGGCGATGCGCATACTGTCGGTGCTGTTCAGGTCCTTCGCTTCAAGCGGCAGCGCGGGCTGAATGGAGGTGAAACTACTCGATCGGGCAACTCAAGGCATTCTTTCAGCCGCAGTTGAAGTAGCATATGCACGGCAAGAAAGGCTCCGTTGGACCCATACGGTGAGAAGCTGGATGCAAGTTCGACATACACCGGGAACGCAATAGAACACTGCTCCAAGAATAGGCGGCTTGCAGCGTGAAATGATGCAAAGAAGTGGTGGCGACCTCGAAGCGACTGAGCTGTTCCGTCCTAATGACGATTATCTGCGTTTGTTGAGGGGTGTCGTACGGCACAGACCTTGCTTCCGCTTGAAATCTGCACAGGAGTAAGGCACTGACGAGCTGATCAGCGACGAAGGATGTGAATCGCGGAGTGCGTCTTTCTACCGACGCTATGGAGTACGGGATTGCGGCACGAGCTGCAATGGCGTCAAGGATAACTTCCAGAAGGATCCATGAACACGTGCGTATCGTTCCTGGCAAGCCACGGTCATGCTTGTTTGTCACCCCAGATGTCGCAGGTACGCATCGTACAGTGGCTTCAAGAATTCACGTGGCGCGTTCCGAGAGCACAAGAATACGAGCGAGTTTTCGTTACTGCGTTGGAGGCTGGTTGAAGTTTTCCGAAATGGCGATATCGTTATGCCGCAGTGGCTTGCATGTCCAGAATTGTTCCAGAGGCTTTGCAATGGACAGAAGTATTGCCGCATAACCCATGTTTCCATTAGGTCACTGAGTTATGAAATAGCAGTACCTGCAGGTGGCCGGAAGCATTGTTCTCAGCAACACGCGGAAACGCCAAGCTTAAACGTTGGCTGATGGCATAAGTACACCAAAACCTGTGAGCACCAGCATTGGAGAGCACGGATAGCTCTTCCTTCCCCCGCGTCTTAGTCTAGGCGTAAGTCGTTTACACGTGTGTGAAAGAAAGTTGTGTGCCAAAGTATCCAGTGATTAGTGATTCGCGAGCCGTCTGCTACGATGTTTGAGAATTCTTGGCATGCGGCTAATGCAGCATGTTATCGATGTGCATCGAGTCGAAGCGGCACATACCAATGAAATGCCGACAATTGTGGTCCATATTGCTTGCGCACGTTCGATGTCGATCGCCATCGTGACACAAAGCGCTGGTGGCAGAAGATCGGTACCCTAGACGACTGAGGGAATCCCAAGCCCATGTTGGATCGAATGCGGCGTAATGTCCTGCCTGGAGCAGCTTGACAATGCCGATCATCGGGATCAGGACGGAGTGTAGCAGCCCATGCCTCGCATATTTCGCTCTCAGCCTCCGTCTCGACTTCCTCGCGTACACTGGATGGGTGGGCCCCAGCTGGCTGAGGAGCACCAAGCGCGTACGCTTTCACTGGAGATTCATCCGAAAGCTGTTAGCGACGGGTTGAGATGCACGAGCTGGCCGCATGAGCTGTACAATTTCTGTGCAGACAACTCTTGCTCGAATCAGGTCGGGTTCTTTCAATACACTCCGACCTCATGCTGCCTGCGCCATCTCCTCGTCTTGCTTGGAGGCGTCGTCTTGGGCCGCAACTCCGTTCTGGCCTCCAGCCAAGATCTTCGTCCTCACGTTCTCGTCGATCGGGCCACCCGGCGTGTAAGACACGACTTCTCCTTGTTCATCGACGAACTCGAAGCGATAGCGGCTGAGGTAATGCGGGATGGCACTGAGCTGCGGACCGTATCTCTGGCTATTATCATACAATTCGAAGAGTGGGACTGCCAACAACTTCATGTTCTTTGGTACGCTCAGAACTTTGCCTTCCGGCAGCTGAATGAGATACAGCTTTTTGCATTCTTTTGGACGCGTCACATGAGGCGGTAAGAAGGGATACATGAAGGTCTCGAAGTTAGGCCTATACCATTGCGCGAGGGTATCGGCGATGTTCCAATCTCGGTCTGCGGCGGTTGTGGATTCGGCGAGGGAGCCCGTGGGTGCGAGTCGTTCGTTCAGGCGGTCCTTGAAGCCCTGGATTTCGTCGACATCGTGACGGAGGTAATCACCAGGTCTGAAGAGTCAGCACATTTCGACCGCATCGTAACGCGTGCATGCTCACAGCTTGAAGAAGGCATTGGCAATTTGCAGCATCAACACGTGCGGGTGGTTGTGCTCGTGGCAGACCAAAATGCCCTCGCATGTCCGGCGCATGCCATGCTTCTCGTAGTGCTCCTCGAGGCGTCGCAGGCGATCCTTAACCGACGGGTCCTCCTCTGGCTGCGTCTCCTTCACGCCAAACGTGTAGTTGCTGAGCGGATACAGTCGAATCGTGGGCGGCTGACGCTCGTCGAAGGGAAGCAGTTCCTGCGCAGGTACGGAGGACTGCTGGAACTTGGGCGGAACGGTTGCCATCTTGTCGGTGATGTCGCCAGATAACTTATCTGGACGCAGTAGATCTTGAGTGGATGCATGCACACAGCTCCAGCTCCAGCTCGGCCACCACGGGCCGACGTCGCCGACGCCGGCAAGCGCCAAGGCCAACGACAGCGCCTTCCTATCGGCGACTGGCACACGACCAGTGAAAGGGAAGGCGTGACCTCAAGCAGCAGTTCTAGCGTTGACGGTAGGTGATGCCCCTCCCTTCACTGTTCTCTATTCTCACTCCTATCGCGAAACTGCAAACATCAACATGTGTCGGTATGTCGAACCCCCATGTGAACCTTATCAGTGCCAAGCTGACATCTTCCAGCTGGATAGCATACATCTCCTCCACCGAGCCTTGCCTTCTCGAAGATGTCCTGATCACGCCGAAGCACTCTCTGGTCAAGCAAGTCTCGGACCACTATCTCCCTAAGCTCCTCCCTCACGAGCACAACCAGAGCGCCGAGGACGATGTCAAAGCACGCAATGTCGTCTTCAACTTCGACGGGCTAGGCATAGCCTGGTATACTTCTGCCAACTCGGACTTCGAACTTCCTGAGACTGGAGAAAGTGCAGATGGCGCGCAGAAAGACGTATCGTTCTTAGACGATCAGCCATATGTGCATGTGGCTGACATCGCAAAGGGACTGCGTCCAGCTTTGTACAAGACCATTCAACCTCCGCGGCATGAATCCAACTTTCTGTCCATATGCCAAAACACCGAAACGCGTTGCCTCTTCGGTCACATTCGCGCCTCATCAGGAACGGCCGTCGCAAACGTTAACAATCACCCATTCGTGTTCGGAAGGCACACTTTCATGCACAATGGAGCCGTGAGCGGCTTCTCCGAGATCAAGCGGGCGGTCATCAATGAGATGAGCCACGCTGCCTATGCAAATGTCTATGGCGGAACTGACTCCGAGTGTGTAATGTCGCTTGATTTCAGGCTGTTTTTGTACTAATGTTTGTTTGCCAGGCATATTGCTGGCCTCTACATGACCTATTTGACCCAAGGTGGCGATGCCACAACTTTCTACTACACATACTCGGCCCAGGAAATGAAAGCCGCACTCCATAAAGCAGTTGCAACTGTTGTTGGCCTGCAGCAAAAGATACTCGGCGTAGCAAAGAGAGCGAATTCGCTGAACCTCTGCGCGACAGATGGCGTGAGCCTTGTCGCTTGCCGCTTCCGAAATCACAAGACATCTCTGCCTCCCAGCTTGTACTACAGTACGAAAGCAGGAGTCACACTCAACAGGAAGTATCCTGACAACGCGGACGGGATTCCTCATCCAAAAAGAGATGTCGGTATACCGGAGCAGCGACACGGAGAGCATCTGATCGTGGCCTCTGAACCGAGTACTTACGTCGAGCGAGACTGGGAGCTGATTGGGCGCAACCAGTTCCTTGTTTCAGGACCGGACGGAATTTTCGAGGTTGGAGATTGTCCATACGGAACTGAATGGGATGGATTGGACTGATTTCCATTCTGAACTTATTGACTGACGACTTAGAACGAGATACCCTTTTACGACTCCACGAATTGAGACCTTATACATAACCTGCATTTCACATGGGCAGCTGCACAGGCTGGCCGACACCACTGCGAAAGACTTGTGGTCTCGGTCTGTCGCTATCTCTTTGTGACTGCATACTAACAAAGACATGATCGCCTCGCTCATCTCCCCTTCCTCCGCCGGGGATGGTGCTCACGTGGCACAACAAAGGCCTTTGAACACATTGGCAAGAATAGACCAGAGATTACTGGATATGGTCTCTAGGCGCTCTTGCAAACGCAAGTTCTTCACGTTCGTCTATCTTCTCATTCCTTTCGTATCGCGGCTACCAGCACAGTCCGGCACTGTGCTTTTCATTCATTTGTATCGCATATTTTCGAACACTGCAGGCAGTATTTTACAACATGGCCGCCAGAATAGTACCGTCGGATGTTAGTCTCAATACGAACATAGCCAATTTCAGACAGCAGAAACACAGCGTTCGCAACTTGGGCGACGGAATGTATTCTATTGTGGAGGCGACTATCACAATAAAAGCGTTTAATAAGGCACATTCCGACGTATTGGACCTCGACTATGAGAATCCCCCTATCGATGACATAGCGCGAAGGGTTGCAGCCAAGTTACGAGCCACGAAAGTATTTAAACATCGGAATGCTGCGGCCATCACCCGTGAAGCGAGGATTATCGCAGCTCTTGCGCAGCATCGCAATACTAATATTGTCAGTTTCTACCCGAGAAGCAGGTGGACGCAAGCAGGTGCAACTCTCAACAATGAGTACTGGTATGATCTTGAGATGCTCTCCGGTGGGAGTTTGGTACAGCTTGACCAGACTCTGAGAGCCACTCCTGATCAACCTTTAATACAGCTGCCGGTAGCCTTCTGCTGGCACATGGCCGAAAAACTTTTTTCTGCACTCCTTCTTGTCCACTATGACGCAGCCGGCAGATCTAGGTATTGTCACGCTGATATCAAGAAAAGCAACATACTTATCAGGCCGTCAACGAACAATGCCAACAGCTACCCCGACGTTGTGTTGACCGATTTTGGGCGCACAGCAGAATTGCCAGCCAATGAGCAAGATAATGCCATAATTCACAAGTTCTGGGAAAGGCAATTGGAAGAATGCCAGACCCTAGGTGGTATCATTACATTGTTCAATGGTCAGCGCGACCGAGCGTTGCACAACCTCATTGCGGATATAGGCAGACTGGATGTGACTGCCCCGGACAACAACGGCAATCAACCCACACGGAATATACACGTTGAAGCTGCAGTGAACAACATTATCAACGCTGCTCGGACATTTCTGAACGCTAACGCCTTCGAACCTCTACAGGAAAGGGTCCTGCAAAGGATTGACAGACGGTGTCTCAGCGACTCGGCGCTCAGGAATTTTGTGAGAGGTCTGCTGAACACCGATCGTCCGACGGTCACCAGGACCCGCCGGTCAGGGACAGAAAGACGCTCGGCAAGGCAGACGAGGGAATCACCTGACGTGCTTAGTCGGCCTATGAGCGATAGGTCTGGCGTTCGGACAAGAGCGCAACGGGCGGCTGCTGCTCCGCAGCCTGTTGTTGGGAGGGCAAGGAGGGCAAGGAGGTAACGGAACCGCGTGAGCATCTTCACTCTGGCAATTG
Source organism: Cercospora sesami (assembly GCA_013365235.1). Taxonomy (NCBI): domain Eukaryota; kingdom Fungi; phylum Ascomycota; class Dothideomycetes; order Mycosphaerellales; family Mycosphaerellaceae; genus Cercospora; species Cercospora sesami. Next base: position 21,545 of record JAASLG010001657.1, read on the forward strand.
AGATTTCATCTCGACGAACAATCTTGTCAAGTCCGTGCATTATTCTCGTGCGTGTCATGAAACCACTCTCACGTTATCTTCTCCAGCCTTCACGCCATCTTTCACGATTCTACTCCCTTCTATAAGCTTTCTCACCCTCGCTCACCTCCTCCCCAACTTTCTCCTGCGCTGCTCCCCTCTTCTTCACAACTCTCAATCCACCTAGTGCGAGCACGAGCGCCTCCAAGCCCAACACAACAGCCAGAGTCACCATCGCACCAATAACACCATTCACAGCCGGACTCAATCCATTCCCGCTCTCACTGCCGTTCCCAGCAGCAGAAGCAGAACTTTGTGCATCACCTCCATAAGCCGCACACTCTCCCGTAAAATTTCCGCAAGCCGTACACCACTGCTCCGTACTCCCAATGCTAATCTTCTGCATCCCTTCAACAAAATCATTCCATGGCAGAACATCTTCTCCAGAACCAAACAGCGGGTATGTTAGAAGTTCGTCGTCAGAAGTCGTAGTCCCGTTGTGAAATCGGAAACGAATATAGATATCATCCTCGCTCGGGAAAGCATCCTCAGAAGATGTTGAGTTGGTAACCATTTCCCAAACCATCGCACTCGCAAAATCGACAACACCTTTGAACTCCTCATTGACATTTTCCAATTGAGCAAGGCCGAAGAAGGAAGCGAACGTGGCGTAGGCGCCGAACTGAATTCCGAGGAGGTCCTTTTCACCCTTGGAGGAGATGGTTGACTGAAGGAAAGATAGAGCTTGGGAGGCGAGGATTGAACCTGAGATTGCGCGAATGGGGGAGGAACTGTTGTATGCGAGGTTCCATTCGTGGATGTTGGCGAGGGAGGAGAGTTGTTCGAGGGTGGAAGTGTCGAGGGTAGAGGAGATTGTGCTTGTGTTGGAGAGGGTGGTGTTTTGTTCGAGGGAGAGGGAGAGCAGGTCGTAGACTATGTTCCAGCATTAGCATCACAATTTCTGCAGCTTGAGGGAAGAGATAGAGGGTCTGGGTAGACTCACTCGTGTAAGCATTCTTGAAGCTCAACTCCCCAACCTCACTCTCCACATTCCCCTCTCCAACAACCTCTTCCACTGCTCCCCTCAACCCCTCATAAAAGTCCCTCGTCTCCTCCAACAAATTCTCATACTCCCGCGAAGAAAAATACTCATTCGAAGAAATCTTTGCTTTGGCACAGTTACTCGTACTCTGCAACCAACCCGCATCTTCGCTGCCTGCGCCAGCTGAACCAAAACCTGAAGGAGTACTGATCGGGATAAGTTGGTATCCATTCATGGGAGCTTCGATTTCGGAGCCATTGCGGAGAGTTTCAGTGCCGAGAGAGGAGCCAACGGGTGGGTAGAGGCCTTGGAGGAAACCTTGAGCGGAATTTTGGAGGACTGTGTCAGAGGCGGCGGCGGCGACGAGTTGTTGGTAGGAGACGATGTTAGGAGAGATGGAGGTTATGAGGGTGGAGTTGTCTGATGATGAGGAGGAAGATGAGGAAGAGGCAGAGGAGATGTAGCGGGAGCGGAAGTATTCGCCAGAAGAGTAGACTTGGGTATAGCCGAGAGAGGTGAGGTTGGTTGGGGCGAGGGCTTTTGGTGTCTGGTTGTTGATAGTCAGTGAGTTTGTTTCGATGCATTCATGCGAAGCGAAAGTGAGGAGACTGACCCTGTCACCA
>JAASLG010001659.1:0-11503 GCA_013365235.1 Cercospora sesami
CTTTAGTTGAAGGATGTGGTGCAGCCGACGCACCGATGACATCGCTTGACAAGACTTTCCACTCGAGCCCCCAATCAAGCCCATAGAATCTCAAATTATTCTACAAATGAGCCTTGATAAAAGGTATCGCCTTCGACACCTTCGCATACACGCTCGGGAACTCAGCACTCGCACAGCCCAACGACCACGAAACAACTCCCGCGACAATGCCGTTAATCGTAACTGGTCCACCGCTATCGCCCGAGCAGTCTCCTTTTCCTCCTTCCTTGGTACCCGCACACCACATCTCATCGGTAATATCATTCTGACGCACGGCAAACGCACGTTTGCACTCCTCGCGGTCAACGACGGGAATATCGACCCAGTACAGGTCCGGACGTCTCAAGCCACCATCACTGTCGAGGCCCCTAAGAGAAATGTCAGTCAAAGCTTGAGGGGTTCCACTCTTTTTGCATACCAGCCAGCCACAGTAGTCACCGCTCCAGCAACAGGATCAACATCTTCCTCCTGCAACTTCGCATATGAAATTGTCGCGGACTCCTCGATCGGCGTCGCCAATTTCAAAATCGCAAAATCGTAATTGCTGTTTTTGTACTCCGGATGCTGAACATAGCTCTCAACAACTGACTTCACACCACCTTGATCAAAAGTCTACGCCCTTCTCGTCAGCACACTACTTCCCATAGGCCGAATTCCAGCTTCATATATGATGGGTTGTGCGACTTACCAATGTTCCAGCTCGCACATTCAAATCTTTGGGTGCGTCCAAGACCCATTCCACGCAGTGTGCTGCAGTCAGAACGGTTGTGGGGTTCAAGAGTGCGCCGCCACAGATTTGCGAGTACTCGTCTGTGCCCTCATAGAGTCCGGTTATGGAGACAAGGTAAGGGAACTGTCCGAGAGTGGCGAGTTCTCCGCCGACAATTCTTTTCGACACTGCAGCGCTGGCAGCCAAGGCCGGCGTGAGTGCAAGCAGGACATTTCTGGAATGCATGGTTTGGAAAGACACAAGGTAGTTGTGCGGTGTGATTAAGGTCGCTGGATTAGGAAGTGGCTGAAGAAGGCGTTTTGTTCTATAGCATACTCTCTGCTGAGCTTTGATGCTGTGCCTCGTATGGATTTTGCAATTTGATCAGCGTAGTACGAATAGTGTCTTCGTAATTTGTTATAAATAGTTGATATGATACATAATGTCTAACCCTTTGTGGACTCGAGCTACGGCGCTATTCCGCATTCAATAGTGGTAAGCAGGGATCATGTATATTACTTGTGGTGGCTCGTATTCAGGCACATCAGTGTTCTTTCACACATCAGTTCATCTGAGCACCAATGCTTTCATGTTGCTACGCCAGGACGTACTACCCTTCGCTCTCGCATGTCAACTCCAAGAAGCAACCACGACGGTCCACAACGAGTCTTCCCACAGCGTGGCGGGATACATTGGATATAAATGTGAGGTCTCGTCAGGTTATTATCGAAGAGGGTCGCGGTCTATGAGTAGAGAATCCGACAAAGGCAGCCCTTCAAGAAGTCGCGTCGTGGATGCTCTGTTAATAGTCGCATCGCAGACGCGGTAAGGGAAGGCTTATGCGGCTGTAGAATTCGTGGTTGCAGAACTGAAATCCGTCTGGGAGGCAACCACATTCCACCGGTGTTTGCGTCAACATAGAGACTGCAGCAATTTGGACTTCGCTCGTCGAGGTCATTGGACCTTTATCGCAACGCTTCATCTTCTTCTGCAACTGCTTCCCCATATCCTCCAACTGCTTTTGCTCCCTCAGCTTGTGTTGAGTTTCTGGGTCAGGTGCATTTGGATCAACCTCGAACATCCACCATCCGGACACCGGCTGAAGGGTGTCAAGCTTGGTGCTGCCACTGTTGCTAGGCGAAACGCGTCGACAGTACTGATACCGCTCTGCTTAAGTGAAGGCATGCCAGTGGAGAAATGGCTCGGAAAATGTGAGGCCTGGATGCCCACGGATCCAGCTAGCATCTTCGTATGATGAATTTTGCCGTTGTCGTTCAATGTGACAGACACAGAGACATAGCCCGACGATATACGCTTGGTATCGACGCGGTGGTACAATACGCCGTTGAGCTCGCACCCGTTTCGATCTGGTGAACGAAAGAGGCTTTGGCCCTTCTCATCCCAGAATTAGAATCCTGTGATCCATCTCAAGAGGTAGGTGGGGCCACTATGGCCACTCTGATGATGAGCGATCTTGCCCCAGAAGTCTTTGACAGCCGGCGAGGCTGGCTCCTCGAACCACATGGGGAAGTACTTCAGAATTGGTCTGAGCATGTCCGATAACTGCTTCGGTTCCTCGCCAAGGATCTGAAGCTTGCTCGATCGCTGCTCGACCTCCTCCCAGTCTTCCTTCTCGCCCAAGAGGGTCACATTTGGAATGCCGCGTATCAAGCCCATACTGTAGGAGAAGTACTTCTGGAGACTTCCCATCATCAAAACCGAAGCGACAACACGATCTTCTTCTGAAGTGGTAGTGAAAGACGTCGTGATCCAGGTGTGGAGCTCCGGATCCAGAACATTCTTCTGGATTTCGTTGGTCATTAGCACAGCCAGACCTCCAATGTCTGCGGAACCCGGCATGCCAACTTGCTCGACGACTAGCTCTTCGCGGCCATCATGCGCCACGAACAGTTGGCGCAGCTTTTCTGCATGAGCGTTGACATAGAAAGAGACTTGTGCTAGTCTTGCAAACCAGACATCTTCGGGCCGGAGTCTCAAGTGATGATGACCACTGTATGCATGGTACGCTGCATATACGAGTCCGTGCTTCGATGGCGAGAAATGATTCGTACTCAAGAGGTCGTGCCAGAACGAGCTTCGGAGGATGCCTTTGCTTTGCTCGCTTTCTTGCTGGCATGATTCTCGGAATAGGTCGCCCGCAGTGCTCGCTTTGTGTCCAGTCCAAATCTTAGAGGCATGATCCGCCACTGGAAAGGTGACGGGCATCGCTTCGCTCTTTCTGCCCAGCTGCAACATGCAAAGGTCTTGAATGAGAGTACCGGCAAGATCGAGCTCGAGTGAAAAGAAAAGAGAGCTGTTCCTCCTACCTTGTTCTCAGGTCGACAGTGTGTTGCCGCGCACGAGCAGTCAGTATGTGTCTTAGAAACTGACCGAATCGTCTTGCATCTCTGTCAATACTACTCCAGAGATACACCAGTTTGCAAGTAGAGGCGTCACGAAGGGGGCGACTCAATTTTGATGGCGAAGTGGGAGTTGTAAGAAGAGTCATGAACGTAAGGGCAGCAGCTGCTGTCTCGTGGGTGAGTCAGCAGAAAAGGAGGCGGGAATTCAGGCATCTGATCCGGAAGATGGGTTTCACCGAACGCCGCGCAATACACTTCCAAGTTGCACTCAACTCGAGACATTTCTCACGGTGACCATCTCCTTCTTTCAAGCCATGTGCACGGCGCCAGGTACTCCAAACTCTAGCGAATACGGGATGCCGAGACACCAGAGGCAAGGCTCTTTGGCGCGAGGAAGAGGACAACTCCTACAGTGAGTTTGAGATGAGCCGGCGATGAGTCTCCTTCATCCACGCCATGTGCACGACGCCAGGTACTGGCAAACGCAGCGGGAATGGAATAAGGTGAGATCGGAAGCAGGTGCAAAGCCTCGGACATGACCACTTGGCAGTACATGAATTGCATAACGATTGCAGCTCGCTCCACGAAGGCCATCGCAATACATCACTCGCCAATCACTCGGCGTTCGCGGGAAGCCTTCTACTGCGCAGTTTGACAGACGTGTACGAACAATGGTTCAGAAGCTGAAACTGGTGCAAGGAAAACGCGGGCGTTACTGTGCTACATTGCACTCTGAAACACTTCCCGCCGAGCACTTCAGCTCCTGTGCTTCTGTCCAGCTGGTAGGACTGCGAAGGCTACGACTTGATACAAAATGCAGCACTAAGCCCTCAGCGCGCACAACGAAGGGTGTATCGCAATCAAGGAGGTATTGTCGTTGCCTTACTGCCTTTCCCTTTCCGCTTAGGCAAGTATGTCGCAGAAATTTGTTTGTAGCCTTGCATAAAGCTCCCACTTCCACAATTCCCCTTCACAACTTTTCTTCCAGCTCGAACTCGAACAAACACCTTCACGACAGGCATCGTGCGCATCTACTAGAAAGTCACTCGCTTTGCACAGCTCTTCTCTGGCAGAAGAGCGCCACTCATTTCGACCAACAACACTCATTGCCGACACAAAGAACAAAACCAGAATGCACTTCCCACTCGCACTCGCCGCCATGGCGCTCTTCCTAGCGACCACCTCCGCCCACATGCAACTCTTCTTCCCAGCCCCTTTCAACGCCTCCAACAACCCGCACCGCACCTCCACCACAGCCGACCCCTACCTCGAGTTCCCCTACAACTGCTGCGGCGACAAAGATAGATGGATGTACCCCTGTAAATCACATCCTCAACCCTCTCAAACACCACAAAACTAATCATCCCTCCAGGCCGCGGCTACGAGAAACTCCTCAACACCCCCGACGCCTCTCCCACCGCAACCTGGCAAGCCGGCAGTCCCGCAAATTTCACCCTCTGGGGCCCAACCTCCTTAGGCGGAAACCACTACGGTGGCTCCTGCCAAATCGGATTCTCAACAGATGGCGGCTCGACATTCCACGTCGCGACATCCTACGAAGGAAACTGTCCGCATCGGGACAATGGCGTCGGACCCGAAGGCCAGAATTTCGAATTCGTAGTTCCGAGCGATCTCGCACCAGGAGTACAGCTCTTCGCTTGGATTTGGTATAACCGCGAACAGGAGTTGAATATGAACTGTGCGGCTGTGGAGATTGTGGCGCCTCCTCATGCAATTCCTTATGGTGCTACTTCAGCACCTGCTGGCTATGCCCGAGACACTGCTTCTGTGCCTTTCAACGCCCGACCTCTCATGTTCGTTGCAGATAACGGTAATGATTGCGAGACACCACATTCAACAGCAGAACTGAAGTTTCCCGAGCCAGGTCCTGAGGTTGTAGTTGGCGATGGCGTATACCCGCTAGAGTTGCCAACAGGCGCTTGTGGACAGAAGGAGATGCTGGCGAAGCAGGGTTATTATGCGGAGAGTGGGAGTGATGGGTACTGATCGATGAGAGATGATCACGTTGCTTGAATGATTCAAGCACCTGCTGAAGGAATGCGAGTCAATGGGATTTCGCATAGAGTGCGAGTGTCTTCGGAAAGGTTCGAGCATGCTGAGCATGAATCCATGCCTACACGAGCGCGTGGTCTTTGTAGCTGGGCCGAAACCAAAATGAAAAGTTCTGATTCTGTGATGTCGCTCCTCTTTGCAATGCTCCTTCTTTGGTAATGTCACGTGTATTAAGTTAGTCCAGACGTCGCCCAGAATTGCCGCGAGCTGTGCTGCGCTGCTGCTCCAAGCTCCAAGCCGGAGCTGTCTTCCGTCTTGGAGCTATGCCTGCGATCATGCACGAGTGGTTACTACATATTCAACAGACGACTAAGACCACAAGGGGACGAAGCGCAAATTGATCTGAAGACAACACGACTGTGGTCATTTGATAATCGGGTATAGACATCATATCTCATAGTCATTCATACATTACAGCATCCTCGTCTCCTCTCTTCCTCTCTCCACCTCATAAACATGCAATCGCGCAAAAATTGTTTTGGTATCTGTCGAACCGAAAATCTCGGTTGAAGAGAGTATTCCTGATTCTGATCCTGATCCTTTTTGCTAGCTAGCAGCGAAACCTGCCATTCCATCTATCATGCTTGGTTGATCCGTCGACATCTTCAACGAGCGACTGGGTATGTAAAAGGAAGAAGCTTTTTACATGTTGGCGGCGAAGCCAGCAGCGCCGAAGAGAACGGCAGCGGCAACGGCACCAGTGGCACGAGGAGCGGCACCCTCGGATGAGGAGACAGCGTTCTCGCTAGATGGAGGAGTGTAGCCTGCAGCAACATCGTCATTGGTTGGGATCGGGGCTCCAGTAGCGGTTGGGACGCCGGATGTGTATGGGACGTCTCCCTCATCGGTAGCACCTTCGAATTGAACGACGGCATCGTCGCTGGCGGGGTCTGGCTGGGCGGTGCCGTTGGGGTTGAGGACAGAGTCGATGACGTGGACGACACCGTTGGCAATGAGGACATCGGCGGCAATAACGCGTGCAGCGTTGACGAACACGGCGCCATCGATGATGGTGATGTTGACGGAGCCACCAGTTGTCTCGACGGAGGTGTTTGTGAGGTTGCTGGAGTAGGCAACAGTTCCGTTGATGACGTGGTATCCGAGGATGGCAGTGGCGTCCGCAACGCTCAAGTTTGCGAGCGCAGATGAGATATCATCGAAAGCCTCGGTGGTTGGAGCAAAGACAGTGATTTGTTCAGACGCGGCGAGTGGCTCAGTCAAGTTCGTGGCATTGAGAGCACCAGCGAGAGCAGTGAGGTTGGCGGCAACGGCAGTTTGGTAGACGTCGATTGGAAGGGTCAGCACGCTGTCGATGATGTGCACAACGCTGCCATTGGCGATTTGCACATCAGGTGTGGTGACATTGGAGCGTGCACCAGCGCCGGAGATGACCACAACATTCTCGCCCTCCCGGCGGACACCGACAACCTGTCCTTCTGGAAGCGAGGTGTAGGTCTCGTTGGTGAGGAGGGTAGGAGCGAAAGTTGGAGTCTCAGAGATGTTGGCTGACAGAACCGATGCGTTCACCACATGGTAGGTGAGGAGGGCTGCAATGACATCTGGTGTGCCTTGTAGCGACTCGAGGACCTGAGCAGCAGCCTCGAGAGCTGAGTTGCTAGGTGCGAAGATGGTGATGTTGCTGGCGCCAGCGAGTGTCGCAACGACTGTTACACGTCAGTTCTCTGCACCTCTAACAATCTTTCGGTAGTACTTACGGTCTGGGAAGTCCTGGAGAACCGTGTTCAACGACGACAGGTCGTCTGTGGTGCTCAGAGCGTCGGCGAGAGCGGGCGGTGCATCCTGTGCTGATACCAGAGCAGCGGCTGCTGCGAAGAGGAGGTTCTTGAATTGCATGTCTGCTGTTGACTGGCACTGACAGAGGTCGAGAAGAAGGTGATGAAGCTGAAGCAAGAAGCCGGGAAGTGGGATATAAGGACTTACATACGGCCGCACACAGCCTCTTATTTGCTCTCTGGTCGAACAAGACCGAGCACGATCCAACTGACGTGGGCCGGGATGCAGTATACCGCGCAGAGGCGCGAACTTGAAGGAAGCTCGTAGCCCGTTCCGGCATGTTCATTGGAGCTATGCATGTGCACAGCCAGGTCCATGCACACGCCCAGCACCCCAATGGATCTAGGTTGCGCTACTGTTTGCGAGCATCTGTGTGGACGCCGCAGTCGCCGGCAAGTTTTGCCCGGGCTCTGAGGCAGACGGCTGGAGGCTCAATGTCTGATTCCAGCATGGCACTCGTTTGTTGCACCGCATGTCGACGACGTCGCTACTCGCTTGCAGTGCACTGCCTCGTTCCTGCCACGATGCACCTACCGTGTGAAGCTGTATGGAGATCAGCTCCGGTACGCAGACGCGTGTGGGAGCTGTGAAGACGACAGGCGCGTATGTCTATGACGATGTGGACCGATGTTGAAGTCAGATCTACTCCGCAGAATCGTGCTTGGCGTGCAGCGGAAAGGACCAACCGAAACACATCTTGGCGACATGCCCAGCGACTCCGGGTCGTCCTTCCCAGTAATGCATCGAACAAGGTCCGCGGACTGACGCGGCCTTTGTTGATGTTGTGTGATCTGGCGATGGAATCTCATCATCATCGCGGTGAGTTGTGGCTCGGAGTTGTCATGCAAGCACATACCAAGCTCGCCTCTAGCCTGGTCCATGGGCGCTGCCCAGTAGACGTGTGAGTGTTTCTCGGAGCGTCTGCCCAAAGCCCATTGAAGATCAGTGTCGAAGAGCGGGAGCTCCATTGCGCGTCCCGTGCAGGAATGGCGAGCGGCCAAGAGGAACAACGTGCTGTGTGCCGCACTACCACCAGGACGGCAAGTCGTGTCTCGTGAAACTGGGAAGGCGGCCATGCGCTGTCCGGCAATGGTTGTCGTGCATCGGTGGTGATGCCTGCAGGCCAAGCCGTCGCTGTGGCGATGAGTATACTTTTTCGTGATGTGAGCACCGTGAGAACTCTGATTTCTGTGCTCGCCTCAGTAGCGAAGTGGAACAGTTAGCGCAGCAGGTATAGTGCCTGCAAGGGACTGTGACTCTGCCAGGAGCGCTTAGCGACGCCGCGTGCTATCGCGAAAGATGGCAGAGGTATGAGGTCGGCGACTTATGCTTCCACACGGCGCAAACTGGCCGTAAATTCATGGCGCCGCGGAGAGCTGTTGGCTGGGCGCGCGGTCGAGTACGAGCAGGACCGATGCGCTGCTGGACGATCGAGATGGCCAATGTCGTGATTTTTAATCCAACTCGCCCGCTGCAGCCAGCATCCTTCGACTGCTGTCTTGTGTCTGGCGGATAAAGTCTTCGGGAAAGTCGCTTGAAGTGGAAGTCGGACTACTGGAATGGCCACACGTGACTGTCCGCGGCACAATCTCGTACCTCCAGAAAGTCGCCGCTGACTTGCGCGTCTTACTCATCCAGAAACCAGAGCAGCAAAGTAAAGAACACAAGACAAGAAAGACAGCAGGAGAGGTGTCGTCGACGGTGGCAGAAGTGGCCTTTCTTATGACTGGCCGAAGCGCTCCACCGTCCTCGGCAGTGAGGGAGCCGAGATAAACAAATACGCGGCGGCATCCACCGCAAGCAGACTGATCTCAGCCTGACGCGTTGCACAAGGGACCACGTCCATCCTCTGACTGCCTGACTAAACGGACCATGGCCAGCATTGCAAGCCAAATTACGAGCACGCGTACCAATCGAGTCCGCCTTGGACACGAGCAATGCACGGGCTGCCAATGGAGCTTCAGCAGTCTTGTTGCGACCGCAGCTGTACATGGGTCGTCAGCGCCCGAAGACGAATGACCGGCTGCGTAGGACACGCCTGAAACGAATGCACCACGCTCGAGCAGCGCAGCGACAAATCGTCTGCACAGCCTGCTCGGACCAGCGACCTGGCCCAAGTCTTCTCGCAGCACGAGCAGAGTTCGCATTCAAGAAAGCAAGCAGCCTGAGACCGCTTCAGACACAGGATCGTGACCACACGCGCACCACATATGACAGACGCCTCTCCACATGTCCAACTCTCCTTCAAAAAACCCAGCTCGCACAGCTGTCGTACATGATGTGAAGTGCCTCACACTAATTATCATGCGCCACATTTAGTTCCATGTTGTCAAAGAACAAGAATCAGGTGTCAAGTATTCTACGTCTCTCCTCAAACCCGCTCTGCGATCAACTCATATATCACTCAGCAACACATCAAATTCCACGCTCTCAGTTCGTCCACCATACTCTCGAACCACATCCACCTCGACCAAGGAACCATGCACAACCAACACCTCCTCTGGCTCCTCCCCTTCCTCATCTCGTCAATAACCTCCACCCCCCTCCCCCTCCCATCTTCCCAACCCCAGGATCACCCACCCGACCCCAACCCCCTCTTCCTCATCAACTTCTACTCCGGAATCCACTGCACAGGCCTCCACACCGGAAATTTCACCGGCCCCAACTACCTCCCCAACCAACAAACCAATCCCGAAATTCCTGCAACCTACAAGACCTGTCTTCCCATCCCCTACCCAGGCATCACAAGCGCTGCAATGTTTCAGAGCGTGAATTTCGACAAAACATATGCCAATGGCAGCAGTCAGTATGTATTTCGATTACACGCTGATTCGCACTGCCGGGATAATAATGTTATGGGGGAGGAGGAGAGGTGGGGTGGGGGACGTGAGTTGCATTTTCTTTTTGATTAGAGGAGACTAGATTGGGTTGGTTGGGAGATCGGGATTTGTGCTGACGATTCTAGGTTTCGGGAATGCGACGAGGTATTGTGTGCGGACAAGTACTGTGCCTGGGGCGGTCGCTTGGAGTGTGAGAGTGCGAGGTTACTTGGGATGAAAGGAAGGAGCGCGTTCGAATGTACTGCGAAGCCAAAGTGGAAATTATGGGAATGAATCTCAAATTGGTATCACTATCATCAGCGTAACACATCAATTCATCGCACATAACTCGTTCGCGTGAATATTGAGCGTGAAAACATTGTAGCGAGCGAGGCGCCAGCTCAGACATTACTTCCTCTCACTTCGCCCAGGCAATTTGATTCCATTAGCGACGACAACTGTGCACGAAATTGTCAGCAAAACTCGCCAAAAGGTAATCTGTGCACAGCACAGTATGACTTACTTCCGAATAACATCAACGTCACAGTCGGCAGGATCCAAGGCCCCAGCACGAAAGTGATGACCCTCTCCGTCAAGACCATAGTCGACAACAACGTCAACGTTAGCCCGATCAGTGTTGTTACAGTCAACCTCCACCAAAGAGCCTTGGCCTGCCGTCCTCGGTTCAGCCATGCGAGAGCCGCGAGCAGCATAACCGCCAGCCCGATGGAGACGAAGAAGTAGGTGAACGTGAGTGAGAATACAGTCCACCCCGCATCGATATTTTCTCCAGCCTGTTGTTGCCAGTACTCGGGCGGATAAGCGGTAAAGTTGATAGGCGTATTAGCGTACTCAAACGCTCTGTCTTGCGTCTCATACGTGTCTCGCGGGTAGAAGCCGGCGATCTTGAACACGGTGGAGTAGAGAACACCAGACATCCACCAGAAGGCATTCCCGGCAGCTACGAGGTCCTCGGTCCCGTTGGCGATGGCTGGTGCGGCAGATATGACGATCTGACCGAGATATCCAATACCTTGTGTTGTGCTGAGGAAGCTGGTGCTTCGTTGGAGTTGTATGGCGATCAAGTCGTTGGCAGTTGCGTTGAGGCTTGCGGCTACGTCGGTGAATTCTTGTGCTGTGGCTGTTGAGCTATTCAAGAATAGAGGAAGTTTCCCAAAGACTTCCACGCTCAGGGACTTAGATCTGACGCTGGCGGCGTTCCACATGATGCTTTGTGATACGCCTTCGACAGCCAGGACCAGAGCTAGATGGAGAGGGAAGTGGAGAGCGGACCAGATTTGTGTGCGGATCGTGCCAGAGTACTCCTCATTCTGGAAGTCAAAGTAGATCATGTAGAGGAAGTAGAGGATCAGAACTGCGCAGAAGATTGATGCGCCGACAGGTCCGGAGAATGTGAATACTCCGTCTGAGTACGCGATGTACTGGCAGGCTTTGGCTGTCGCGATTGCGCCTTCTCCGAGGATGATTAATGTCAGCAGAGACATTCGTTCGACCAGATGAGTGCCTTCAAAGGACAAGTTTCGGTATCTCATAGAGATGCCGGTTATGATAATGGTCTCTAGGACAGCCATGCCGTACCAAGTCCAGTAGGTGTGATTATCGCCGTTGGCATCCACCACTAGTAGGCCCCAGAATAGTCCGAGATAGACCATTGCGGCGACGAAATACGTGAGGGCCACGAAAAC
>JAASLG010001665.1:0-13292 GCA_013365235.1 Cercospora sesami
GCTCAGAACGACAAGGAGATTCAGCAACACCCAGATCAAGTCACTGCCGATGCCCCCGAAGGTATTCAGAAGGCAGAAGCTGCCGCCCTTGTCTGGACCAAGCCAGTTCTCTATGCTACCTTTGCATGGTACGTAGAAGAAGCCCCCCATGATCGTCTTCCTCACTGACTAGCGCCCCACAGGATCTGGGTCTGCTTCTTCATGCTGGCTCTCCAGTCATCGATAATGTCCGTGGCCTCCGTCAATGCATACGCCAACTTCAGCACCGCCCCCGCCTACACCACCGCCCAGATCCTCGCGACCATCATTGGCGGAGTGCTGAAGTTGCCAATTGCGAAGCTGCTCAACATCTGGGGCCGTACCGAAGGCTACCTCGTCTTCTTCGGCGTCTACCTACTCGGCATCCTCATCATCGCGTCCAGCGACGGCGTTAACAGCTATGCCGCTGGCTATGTGCTATACTGGATTGGTTACGATGCCGTCTACCTCATCCTCGATATTTTCGTGGCTGACACCACCGGCCTCCGCAACCGAGCCTTCGCATGGGGTTTCGTGTCGACACCTTTCATTTGCACTGCCTTCACTGGCCCTCTCGCAGGACAGGCATTCTTGGATACTACGACCTGGAGATGGGCGATTGGTGCATTTTGCATCATTCAACCAGTCGTCTTCCTTCCACTGGCTATCGTGTTCAAGTTCTACCAGCGCAAAGCTGAGAAGATGGGTCTGCTGAAGAGGGAGAGCTCTGGCCGTACTGTAGTGCAGTCCTTCATGCACTACTTCCATGAGTTTGACAGTAAGTGAAACCCCTCACCAACCTCCGCTCCCGCTAATAACTCCTCCAGTCGTCGGCTGCGTCCTGCTCATGCTGGCTTTCGTCCTCTTCCTGCTCCCATTTTCCCTCCAATCCTACGGCCGAGCCTCGTTCTCCTCTGCCACCTTCATCGCCATGGTCGTCATCGGCGTCTGCCTCTTCCCAGTGTTCTACGTCTGGGAACGCTACTTCGCTCGCGTCCACTTCGTCCGCTGGGAGCTCATCCGCGAACGCACCGTTCTTGGAGCCTGCGTCCTCGCCGCCGTGCTCTACTTCAGCTTCTACTCCTGGGACCTCCAATTCTACAACTACGTCAAAGTCACCTACGCCCTCACCGTCCGAGACGCTGGCTACATGGCACAAATCTATAACGTAGGTTCGTGCTTTTGGTCTCCTGTCTTCGGTGCCTGGGTTTACTACTCCAAGCGCTTCAAGAATGCTTGCCTCTTCTTCGGTCTGCCGCTCATGTTCCTCGGATCCGGTCTCATGGTCCACTTCCGTGGCGGCGATTACGGTATTGGCTACGTTGTCATGTGCCAAATCTTCATTGCTGTCGCTGGAGGAACTCTCGTCATTGGCGAAGACATGGCCGTCATGACCGCCGCTGATCGCGAAGGTGTTCCCATGATGTTGTCTATCATCTACCTCGCTTCCAACATCGGTGGCTCGATCGGTACAGCAGTCTCCACTGCCATCTACGGCAACACTTTCACCGAAGCGCTTTCGCGAGCTTTGCCTGCCAATCTTCAAGACCAGGTTCAGAAGATCTACCTTGGAGGCTATCTGCTTCAGGAGACTTACAATCCGGGCACGGTCGAGCGCACGGCTATCAACTATGCTTGGGGCCAAGTCCAATACTACAGCTGTATTTCTGCTGTGTCGGTTCTGGTTCTCGCGATTCCGGCGATTGCCATTTGGAAGAATTACCGTGTTGATAAGCAGCAGAATAAGGGTGTGATGATCTAAGTCAGGAGACAAACTTGGAGGATCACAGCACGAGAGAAGGATGTTGGGTATGCTTTAGCTGTGGGCAGGATGTCCTGCGTGGCTTTCTAGCTGTTTGGCTTTCGGTCAGGGGTAACTGCACGCCGGTTCATCTGATGTGAGCATGAAGAGTGTGTATAACCAGCATTGCACAAACCACAGCATGTTCATGGCAAGCAAGCATGGAGGCTTGACAAGGAGACTGATGTTATTCTCTGTCACCGAAGCATAAGAGTAATGGCGTTCGTAGCTTTATACCCCCGGTATCTGTTTACTTCACTTCAGTGCAGAGTCTCATTTCTATCGTGTATGCAAGTAAAGACACATTGATTTCATCATTTACTCAGTATTGGGGTAGTTCATGTTCGGTTTTCATCGTTCTTCTTTTGTTGCACTATCAGCACAAGTACATCGACATGAAGAGAGGCTATGCTGGTAGCTTCTGTCGCAGCCGCGGCTGCTTGTGACTTTTACCTCCCTCCATGCATGAAACAAGAAGCTGATGCTAAACTGCATCTTGTACCGTCCGTGCTGGTGTCAATCTGTGTAAAAAGCAAGTACTTTTGTTGAATCATTCTTGTGTTGAAGAGAGTACATGTAGTGGTCGTGTTGTTGCGACGGCATGACGCGCCTTCAATCCTCGACATCCAAGATGCCGCTTGAGTTCGTCGTATCGTCTCCATATGCTCAGTCTCAAACGGAGTCTGCTCATCACCGTTCAAGATTCCCTCCGGTACCAAGGCAGAGTGTTCCACCAGGTCTGCGCATACTCCCAGTCTTCCACATCATCCTCATCCTTGACACTCCCAGCCAAATGTCTCTCGCACTCTGCCAAGTACTGCTCCAGAGCCTCTTGCTCCACACGTTCTTCCTCTTTGCGCTCATATTCTGCATGCTCTTGCAAGCATCTCACCTTACGCGCGCGACGCTCGATATACAGCGGATCGTCTTCGCGCATATGGACAACCGCGTCCCAGCTGACGTGACCACAGAAGCGCTGCCAATCGCAATTCTTGTGCTTCTCAAGAAGTTCCGTCAAAGCATCATGCAAACTACGCACAGTGAAACCTTCAGACGAGGGGGCCTGAATCTCACTGCTACCTCCGCGAAGCTCTGGATCGCGGTATGACGACCCGCAGCTGAACGAGACAAAGACGCTCACAACTGAAATCGGCGAACTCGAGATACGCATGTCGCCTACACGCGAGCCGAAAACTTTCTGAGATCCAGGCTCGTCAATCGAGAAATCTCCGTGAAGGAAAACTTCGCTTTCATCGTACTCGAGAGCTTGATCGTAGTTGCATCCATTCTCAGTCAGGTGCTCCCACTCGAACATCTCGTGCTGATCATCTGAGAAGTCTTGACCACTTGGGAGCATTTTGTCGGTGTAGCCGTCGGAATTGTAGTGGTATGGGTTGGAGAAAGGAGAGTAGTAGAAACTGTCAATGGAGGACTCGAGGCCAAGCAAGCGTTTTAGTTTCGTGGATCCGAGGATAGTGTCGTACCAGCGGCGTTGGACAAGCATGCAGTCGAGCTTCTGGCGCGTTGGAAGGTATGTGAGAATCTGCTCTAGGAGTTCTGGGATTTGGAAGACTTTTGATGCGGCTGCGCCGCTGGTAGGTCGTGAGAGGGGCGGTGCAAGACTCGATAACCTGTCGATGAGATCACGAAAACCTTCGGCGTTGGCCCGCGCTTTCTCGATTTCGAGTCGTATCGGTTGGGTAGTATCTGAAGTTCCGGTGGGAATGTCCTCGACGAGCGCGAGTGATCTGCTCAGGCTGGCTTCGAGAGCTTCGGCTTGTTCCCATAGTCTTCGCAACTCTGCAATATCGAGCCCGAACTGGCGGGATTCAACTTGCTCGTAGAATGAGTCGTAAAACAAGTTGGGGACTTGCGGTTCGTACGGAGCATAGGGATTGCCGCGCCATTGGATGTTGATGTGGTCAGACATGTCGAAGCCTTGACTTTGCGCGCGGCGATAGAAGGCGTTCGCGCGATCCTGCGTCGATGACTGGATGGTGTGACGAGGTTGTCTGTGTGGCGGAATCATGGTGTCGACTCGAAGGAGACTATGTAAAGCGGTAAGTAAGTGGTGAATGAACGAAAGTGGAGCTCGTGCTGCCTCAGGACATTTGGAAGGGGACACATGCTTGCATATTCCAATTCCAATGACGTGCGCACCGACTGCACAGGGCTCGTTACAGAGCAAGGTGAAGCTCAACATGTGATTGCATACCAGTGTAACATATGGTTCCAATCTATGTGAAAAGCAATTACTTTTGTTGAATCAGTCTTCTGCTGAAGAATGCAGTGGTGGTGTCGTAAATTTAGTATGGTCAAGTCCTCTAACCGCAAGTGTCGTGATGGACCGTGATGAAAGCACGCGCATTCGCATGTACCGCCTCAAAGACGACATGTTCGTCATCTTGGCGGCATTCGTCTGCTCCAAGAGATTGCGGTAGTGGCCTGTGATGCAGCAAGGTCTTCTTCAGTTTCGTTTGCCTCTGCTTCGTTGATTGGAACGGATTTACCATGGCCTATTGTCCACCTCGCGTTGTGAGTCCCAGGCTCCATCTTCTCCTCCCTGTGACTGTGCGCTGGAGAACTCGTGGCTGCTGCCGGGACCTTGGGTAGAAGGCATATCAGCCCAGCCAAGCTCCTGTTCCCAGCCAACCTGCTGATCCCAGCCATCGTTGCCATCTGCGTCGTCCTCTACCAGCTCACTGTCCCGATCACGCTGTTCCCGAGCCCACTGCTCCATGAGCTCACGTTCTTCACGCTCCTCTGCTAGACGCTGCTCTTCGCGTTCCTTTTCTGCGCGTATCTCCTCCGCACACTGAAGTAGACGTTCAGCCCTATGCTCTCGATGTTCGATATAAAGCGGATCGTCTTCGCGCAATCGAACATATGCGGTGACATTGACAACAATAGAGCACTCTGGTTCGCCCTCCCAGAAAAGGCAGTCGTTCTTGCGTCCTTTCAAGAGTTGCTGAAGAGCTTCGTGTAAACTACGAACAGTGAATCCATCCGGCGATGGCGCTTCGAGCTGAGCTTCGGTGTTGATGCGACGATGGGTATGGTGTGCTGTCCATGTACAGTCGCAGCAGGTCTCGACGTCGACTGTTTGTATTGGTGGGTTCGCAATGTACATGTCACCGACGCGCGAGCCAAACGTCCTCTCGTTGCATTCGCTTCGATACACGCCATAAATGCGAAATGTGCTTCCGTCATACCGCTCCCATTCCGTCTGTCGGCTCGCCCAACTCACCCACCCGTCATTTTCGTAGTGGTACTCCGTGAGCATCCAACCGGCGGGATGCTGAAGTTCGGGGAGGCCATACGTGCCGTCGTGGTACGGGTGAACAAGTGCGGAGTAGTAGAAAGGGTTGGCGGGACGTTCAAGACCCATTGATCGCTTCAGTCTGACGGATCCAAGGATAGCATTGTGCCAACGACGCTGCACGCTCATACAGCCGAGCTTCGAGCGAGTCGGCAGGTACATGAGAATCTCTTCTAGGAGCTCTGGCGTGCGGAAAACCTTTTCTGCGACTGCACCATTGGTAGGGCGCATGAGCGGTGGTACCAGGTCCCACGCCTGCTTGACATGACCGCCGACAGCTTCGATGCTGTGGCGCACTTTCTTTAATTCGAGGCGTATTTGTTGCGCGGCGAGATCTGTGCCTGGAATGTCTTCGAGCAGTGCGAGCGACTTGTTCAGCCCATCCTCAGCAGTCTTCTGGTGCTCGAGTATCGTTTCCCAATCCGTGATGTTGACGGTCAAGGTCTGGGAAGGAAATGCGCCGAATTCGTTCTCGCGCCAGGTGATGTTGAACTTGGAAGCCATGTCGAAAGGTCGCTTCTGTGTGGGTGGCCAGTTGGCAGTGCGACAGTGAGGCGCGACTTCGCCCACTTTATGAGAAGGCTTGCCGGATGGTGCAATGTTGTTGTCGAGTGGAAGAAGTGCGCAAGGTGCAGCAGAAAGGTAAGCTTGTAGGTCAAGCAGAAAAGTGGGGCCACATCTGCCTAGCACCAAGTGATGGCATGCACATGCAAAACTGGTGTTGACTGCACGCGCGACACACATGGCCTATCATCAGACGGCTAAAGCAGCAACATGTGATGCATTTCAGTGCAACCTACGTGAGATATCCACAGCATCTCCCTACCCGCGATTGATCAACCTCGAAAACATGGCTCCTCCCACGTTCCGTGCCAGTGACCCTGTAAACAATCCTCTCTCCACCAGTCCACTCGCCTGACTGAACTTGTCGCATCTCGAGAAAGCCAACGTATTCGTAATCGTGAGAACCAGCGCAATAACTGCAACACCAAACCATTAGCACAACATCCCCTCCCCAATCCGCTCTCAGCAAGCAATTACTCACCAACCAACGTCAACCAAACAAACGCCAACTTCACAAACGCCACAATGGCCAACGCAACCCAAAGTCCCGGCTGCGCATACAACGCCAACCAAAAGAACCTCTTATCCGTCGCATTCACAATCTTTCCTCCCGGCTCATTCGCCTGCGGCGCACTCTCAAACACCCAATGCGATTCTCCTGTGCCCGTATTGACTTCATTCCACCAGCGTAGACCCACGAGTCGGCGGCCGGCGATGTTTTTGAGGTAGTAGAAGTCCATGGCCAGGAGGATGATGGTGATGATGAAGATCATGACGAAGTTGGTCGTGAAGATCATGCCGAGGAGGTAGACGAGGAGTGAGGCTATAGAGTAGAAGAGGTTGGTTAGTGAGTGTGAGGGTTGAAGGGAGAGGGATTGGTAGGGCGTACAGATTCGAAAGGCGAGAAAGGTGACGAGGGTGATGGGATGGGCGCTCAATCGCCAGTTGAGGTCGCCGGAGGAGGGCTGGATGTCCGCCATTGTGGACGGAGAGTTGCGCGATGCGCGCTGAGGGTCTGATGAGCAGCGATGCCCGAATTGTGTCAAGTGGTGACTTGAATGTCTGCTGTAAAGCTCATAGCTCGAATGTACGTGAGGTCAGATCGCCAGAGGACGCGTTTCGTGGAGAGAGCTGTCGGCGAAGCGGAGAAACTGTTGCTCCGACGATTATGTACAGACGGCAATCACCTCACTCTGAATTCCATAGAACGACCTCAACAACAAGGCAATTGGTGGATCGGCCTTCCTCGAAAAACTAAAAGCAGCTCTACTGCGTTCGACAGCCACTACTACATCAAGGCATTCTTAAGCCCCGAGGGCCGCGACTTTGTGTCTATCCCGAAATGGTTCTGCGATTGCAGCAAAACAAGAACATGAACTGATCACTATACTCTATGATTCCCGTTTCCGCGACCCTGCTTCGAAGACTGTTCGGAACTGCCTGTATGCATACGCTCTTCCTGCATCGTCACCATATTTTCTGTCCTTGGGCTGCAACAGACTCCTGCAGGAGCATGGGGTCAATCGGCAGACGAAGAGAGCCTGGGAATGGAGGCGGGATGCGGTTGAAAAAGAAGTGACCGCGGCAAACCAGCTCCAACCACAAGGAGTCGACAGTGACCAAGGTCAGAGCTACAATGGAGCGCAATCGCGAGCACCCAGATGATCCGACCGGATCATCTGGGTAAAGCTCATAGCAAGCTTCATCAAAATTGGCAAGCGTCACGAGGTATTGACAGTCAAGGATGCAGAATTCGCAGGATTGCCTATCGTTTTTCATTTTATCGCCTGCCAGCAGCCGCAGGCCACTGTTGCCATCCCTGTTGGGCCATATAACGTAACATGGTCTACCACTCTTCGACCATTGCCAGAGGCTTCAACGCTCAAGCTCTCCCTATGGACGAGCTCTTACTCCCGCATGGTTGTTTTGTTCTCAACATTGGTCCATTGGTCGATGGCACATTTCGACGCAAAGGTAGATCTATGATTGGGAAGGCAAGGGCTGTATACTCATCTTCCGATGGTATAGTTGCCCCATCGATCCCACGAATCCGCGTTATGCTCGATGATAGCGATGCCTTGTATTTCGTTTCCGGTCTGGCCTGCATACTGTCAGATCACGGACTAGAAGGGGGGTCATGGAGCACGCGCAGTCACAGCTGGCACGTCCGAGCAGCGACCCTCACTCACCGATAACGCCAACTGCGTCTTGCTCGCTCACCCTCCACCCGCCTGCTCCCATCTCACCCTGTCGCTTCCAGGTCTCGAACAACTTCGATAACTGTCCATCATGCTGTGGAAGACCATTGTCCGTGATGGAGTTGCCCAATTGGTAGAGCTCGGAGTATCTGGCTGTTTGTTAGATGGTCTGCGCAAGCAGAGAAGCAAGGCTGTGTGTACGAACCGTGGCGCGGTATTGTTATGCAAATTTCCCAGCTGATCAGTTGCCTCAGAGATGCCAATATCCCAGGTGAAGTCAGTTCTTCGAACAAAACCATTTGCCCCAAGCGTGAAGGGCAAGATGAGACGGAACGAGTCTGCATATACCATATGCTCGGAAGCAGTAGAGGAAAGATAGAGTCCTGGGGCGAAGCCAGCTTCCTCATCAATGTTCTTTGCGAACGGAAAGAGAAGCTCCGAACTTGAGGGCACTCGTTGCGTCAGCGACGAGCAGTAGTTCGAAGGCCAAGGCACTCGATTGTACTGTGGAATGGCAAAAAGGAGCAAAGGATGCTCCTGCAATGAGTCGCTCGTGCTTGTCTCGTCTGTTGTCGTGGCCGCGCTAATTCGTCTAGCGAGCTCGTCAGATGAAGGGACCTGCAATCCTGGAGCGATCCATTGGAATTTGGGTCGGCGTGCTCTCGTGAGAAAGCTCCGGCGGAACGTGGACAACGACAGCGATGCCGCAGTGTCTGGGTTAAGCAACACACGGGTTGTGTCGTCTTCCAATAAACTCCCGCCATTGTTGAGTATGCGCTGCTCGACGTTCTCCACCAAGTCGTCCCAAGCGGAGAGTGCATCATCCAGATCACATCGCGCGACTCCGTCGAGTTGCCAGATTCCGTTCTGTTTGGTAACCTTTTCCCGGTCTACAAGAACATGCCACGAGTCCAATACTTGCTCCAGGCAGGTGAACTTCTGGGTATTGTGGCCGTTGATCAGAAGAGGAATCTCGCCTTGATTTGGTACAAAGATCGCCACGTGGCGAACTTGATCGAAGACGACACCAATGGAGGGACTTCTCTCGTGGTGTGATGCTTGAAATGCATACAGAGTCACAAAGCGATGGCGGTCCACGTCCAGAGCGGCTGGGACATCGATCTCGAAATCGTCGTCATCTTCACTGTACATGTCATGGTCCAAAGTGGTGAGGCCTTGATACGCTTCGTTGACACCGTTGGCAAACAAGTCATCCGGAGAGGGTATGCCGGCAGTGCTCCAAAAGAAAGACTCCCCTGGTGCGGACACCCACGCAAGTTTGAGGAACTCCAGCACGTTGGGATGCAGCTTGCTCGAGACGTCTGATAGGCTGCTACCATGTACATGCCACCACGTCTCTGGCCGCGCCTCGGCGGAATTTTGGCCGCCGAGCTGGAAGCCTCGTTCCATGAGATGATTGTGCAGCGCAGCACAACGAGCAGCATCGAGCGGCTCGCCGACAGCAGACGGATTCAGTGTGCCGCCCTCAGACGA
The DNA here is from genome assembly GCA_013365235.1 of Cercospora sesami. Lineage (NCBI taxonomy): Eukaryota > Fungi > Ascomycota > Dothideomycetes > Mycosphaerellales > Mycosphaerellaceae > Cercospora > Cercospora sesami. Next base: position 9,395 of record JAASLG010001665.1, read on the forward strand.
CCAATTTGGTCCCGTGATGCGTTGATCGGCCATATTTCTTGATGATTGTTGTTGAGGATGAAGATTGGGCCATTCAGTCGCTCCCGAACGAGGTCGTTCTGATGCCGCGCAGCAGCTCGAGATGCAGGGTTCCCCAGCAGCATGTCACCGCTAGTGCCATGAGTCGTCGAGCCTTGCGTCATGATACCACTACTGCGCCGCTGCCGAGACAATTCCAACAGAATGTGGAAGCGAAGGAAGCAAGACTATCGAAGTGTGAAAGATGCGAGCGCTCTGTGCCAAGACAGTCGCCCTAGAGCAGACTAGCGCCTTGGCTTGTGACAAGGTTCTTTCAGCTTCACTCTTTCTCAGCTCCATACGCCGTCGACAATCTGAAATGCTTCCATGACAATTTCTCGAAATTGGAGGCGTTTCCGAGGCCGGTAGACCCATTTGTCGCTATTCTGGACTGCGAGTCCCACGCTGGCTGGCTCAGCAATCTTTATACCTTTTGACACTCCCCAAAAGCCTTAGCAACGCTTCGGAGGTTCCAAAGGCTGTAGTTGTGGAATTTTTACTCCTTTTGCTTAGAGGAAGCTGTACTCGTCCTTTGCAGCAACACAAAACCGCAGCGAGTAGCGATTCGTCGACTGCATACAATACCCTTGATACTCAAACTAGGGATAACGAACAACGCCCAACTCTGTCCCTCCTCTTACAAATTTTGGCTTCGCACGACCATTTTGTGTACTTGCGCAGCGACACGCTCCTGGAAATAAATGTCGACGGAACCTGTAAATTGAGATGAGATGCGTATGAGGCATTTTGCCGCGATGGATACAGTAATGACGTGGAAATACGCCTGACCAATTCGTGGACCCATCTGACAAGATGCCCTCATCACTGGTCGCTGCTCGGGGAAACTGAGATTGCCTGGGTCATTCAACTAAGAGACAGGTCCGACTTGAATGTCACTTTCTCAGACCCGCAGTTCTTGCTTGACGATGGAATGATTTGGCCTGGTATTTTGCCTATTTCTGCCATTGCTGCCGTAATTCTGGCGACTTCGGGGCGTCTGAACAGAGCGGGCAGCTAAGTGAAAGTTCTCAAGGTATGGCATTAGACCTGCCGCATGATATGCGTTGACCAGAGACGGAAGCAGCTGTGTCCGGCCGGCCAAAAAGCAAGAACACGGAGGTAGCTTCGTCCCGGGAAGCGGGGCAGGTTTGAGTGTCACTCGTTGTTGCTTCATCAATCTGGCGACTTCGCGCAGCTTGCATCAACGCCAGAGAGATGGACTATGACCCAATTCAGCCGTCTTGAAATCCAGAACTTCTGCGCTGCATTTCTTCTGAATTGCTAGTAAGAGCAGAATCGCCAAATCAATATTTGAATCGCACTACCAGTCGCAGAATCACGATCAAAGGTCTGGAAACCCGGTCAGCTTCGCCAAAGAAAGCTCTACGCGTGAGGGCAGGGCCGGAATGTAGGCAAGAAAGCCGGTTTCAAGGGAAGACGCCATTGCAGAGCGCTTTGGTGCGGCTGAAACTTCTCGTGTCGCTGCATGGTGCACGGCCAAAGGAAGCTGACATTATAGCCGTATGCGTCGAAAGCATTGAGAAGAGGTCTCAGCCCATCCCTCTAGCCGCTTGGCAGTAATTCCAGCATGGAAAAGCCGCTGTTTGCAGCACGTGCTTCAAAGTTTCCTGCAGCGTACAATCAGAATACTAGGAACTTCGAGTCAGCGGAACACTTAGCAGACGGGGCAGAATTTCTTTCCAACTCTGTTCAGAGTTCCGCCAATGCAGGTGATACACTGTGGAAGGCAAACACCAAGACCCACGGTGGGAAAGGAGTGGACCGACCGACCTCACTACTCCCTATCCTACGTGCAGCAGCCTCTTCTAGATGGCACATATGCCGCGACTGTTCCAACCCTAGAGCGGCATTCGGGCCCTAATTTTTCGTATCACAGATCGGCATCAACGGTGGAGAATTCGCCCGGTGGAGGGCAAGGACCACGCACCACGCCATCTCTCAGGCATTTGCGCGGGTTTTGGCAGGCGCCGCAGAGCACTTCTCCCTCGGTCACTTGTGTTCACTGGGTAACGTGCCCAAAAAGACGACATGAAAGCCACCTACATTGATACAGCCTCGTCGGGATACATGCTATGAGAGGCATCCTTGCTGGCTGTACGCTTCCCTACTGGAGCTAAATGGCCGCTCCAATTGGCAACACTGCCGAATTTTGCATTTGGCGGATTCTCAATGGGGTCTTTCTGTCAGCATCGAATCAAAGCCGTTCAGCCCAGCGCCTATCTGTAAGTGTAGGGCGAAATGAACCGGCAAATGCCCTTGTCAGTCATGTGGTTCCGTAGATGCGGATGATAGCTTGTAATGAGCAAGCATTCTCTGGTCATCTGGTCATTGTCAATGCTCCTCGTCTGGATAAGCACGTGGGTAAAGCGTTTGCTGTGGGCGCACTCTCGAAACGCGGTCGAAGAAAATGGAGTGGCTTCCTGTACAGGAGCCCCTGAAAGGGACGGACGCAGTCGATGACTGTGCCTCCGGAAAGACAGCGATGGGACGTGCCAGGCGTCTCGGAGTTTAACGCTAGTATGATCTCTTTGCTGCCTTACCTTGCTTGACGGCGAGCAGCGGACTGATAGGCAAATACGAAAGACTTTCTGGAAGGATCGGGCGGGCTGCCGAGAACGACCCGCGGTAATTCCCAAGCATGAAGCTTGCTGCGCGTGTAGAACGACTGTGTCGTTATCAACAGGTCATTCTCAACGGAAGAACATGCCTCGAGTCGCGCGGAGCCAAGTAGATTGGCCTTTAGCTCGACCAACTTCTAGCACAAGCTACTCCAGGTGTCAAGAGTAGTCACGCCAGTCAGCATCACACTGAGAGGAGCTCTGCAGAGGACGTGGCATACGGTCCGAGGTCAAAAGGGCCAATCAACGCCACTGTGACGTGCGTGGTCCAGAGTGGCCTACGCGTCCCCCGCCCATAGGGATGAACTTCATCCCAGCATGCATACAGTGTTGCCGAATGTCGACTATTCAATACCGACGATACGGCATAATACATGCGGTGAAAAGGCACACCCTCATACTTCGGCAACTGAGCCACCTCAAGGACAGGGCCCTTAATGGGAGGAAAACGGTCCCCGTGCATCCATCCTTCCGCAGACTGGATCAGTCGCTAATGACCCAAAATCTGCCAAGAAGAAGATGACTGCACTCATGGTCTGAGCTTGTTACAAGTCTTGATAGGCCATACCATTCAAGCGCGTGCCGGACTAATCGGACCTCCACACTTTATGCAAAAGATGAAAAGTCTGGGGAAGCATAGTAAACGAGGACTGTTTTGGCCCAACACCGTGAAGTGCAACAGCACAGTCTACGCGACCATCTGGAATTGCGTCTTCTCACCAGTTGACAACGTGAAGATATGCCATTGTGCCACCTGCTTACACTGAAAATTGGGACCTGGTCGCTGCTAGTGCGTAAGCACGCCTGGCTGCCGACGAGCCTTAGGGGGAGAGGTCCTCGCATTCTGCCGAGCGTCGCGAGTCTCAATCAACATCTTCACTATCGCCCGAGCGGTCTGGACAACAATGCCTTAGTGCTTTCGATGGCTCGTTCGTACCTCCTTGACCGGCTTTCCCCTGTATTGGCCCGCACTGGAACGCCCGTCGACTTTTCCATATCAGCAACGTGGGCGGATTTCTGGCCAATGCTGTGGAGCGTGTTGTTTCTGCCCGTCCTCTGAGCCCCTGCCGGGGACCGAAGAGCATGCCCGCTCCCCTTCGTATACCAGAAACATGGACAAGTCTCTCGTAACCATCTTCGGCGGCGGTCGAGACGGCAGGAAGAAAGTTCGACGGACGTCGTGCTATCGTGTTAGTCTCAGG
>JAASLG010001667.1:0-11633 GCA_013365235.1 Cercospora sesami
TCGAATCCATAGGCCTGATAACACTGGCAGTATCTTTCTGCACCTTCGCAGTGATGACCTTCATCCTTCAGAGGCGTGCAAGGCGTGTTTCAGGATGCAGCTGTCGTGCACGGATACATTGCACACCTGTCAATGCATGGTCGCGCGAGGATGGGCAGCTCGCCTCTTCGATGTACCAGAACCGCATTCAGCTGCACGTGAAATCCTTCGTCGAGCTATTAGAAGTGATAATAGGCGGGATTGTGTCGATGGAATAGTTGAGCGACTAAGTCAGACGTGAGGTGTTCTCGCACGACGTGACTTTGGACCACTGTCACGAATTATGGCCAGTAGCTGCAATCATTTCTCCTGAATTCGGAATTCCATTCGCTCTCGGTGCCATCACTTGACCCGCCCCATGCGTTGTCTCTGCGCATCTCACGCCAGGTCGTCCAGAAGGCACACGAATCATCATGTCTTCCATGTCACGAGTCATGCGTTGTCCAGACATCGGCCAGACCCACGCAAGGGAATTTCAACCATCCCAGAAAGTGTAATTGGGAATTCCGGACGTGTCTATACAGTCCATGATACCATCGAAGACAAGGGCCGTACGCTAACACGCGTTTACCGCGCAAGGTAAATATTTGTTAGCATTGCGGGAACAAATCGTTGATACAGCCACCAGCCATGGCACGAATCAATGAATTTTGAAGGAGATTCCTCAAGATTGGGACACACGTCTGCAAATCTACAATCTCGTTGGCAGCAGTCCCTTCGTCCGCAGTCTTTCTGACACTGTTCCGGAGCGAAGAACGTTCGTCTTGAAGTACCTGCCGACGGCCTCTTACAATTCGCTCAGGAACATGTCCCGCAGTCCGTGACGAAACGAGTTTTGAAATGCGCACTTGCTGGCATCGCTGCACTGCACGACAGGAACATTGTTCATGATGGTAATCGACTTCTACTCCTGTCAGAATTGTGTGCTAAGACTTGGACAGATGTGAAGCCTGACAACATTATGATCGATGTAGCATCCTCAGAATTCGAATTGAAAGTTAAGAAAATCCAGCTGGTAGACCTGGATGACTCAGCTTATCTTCACCATCCAAGCTCAGCAATTGTGGGTGATCAAGTTGGCAACATAATGTGGCGGAGCCCCGAAACTCACGCGATGGGGCTAGTGCGCAAACCTTCGGATATGTTCTCCTTTGGTCTAGTCGTAAGAGGCACTGATAATGACATGACGAGTCCAGGTCTGACAGTAACATAGTGCCTTTACGCAATGACCCAAATATTGCCTTTTGCAGTCGATGAATACGAGCTACCAGAAGATATTGAGCCTTTGGCCGTCGTTCTCGAGCGACAAATCTCCTACTTCGCGGAGGAGAAAGATCTCAGCGCATTTCTCCGATACCTCGGTGACAATTCTGAATAGGTCAAAATCTTTCAAGCAGTCTCAAGCGCATTCGTAAAAGGGCAACCTCGGAGACCATTCTCACTGGGAAGGAATCGACGTGGAACAAGCAGATTAATTCAAAGATCTCATTCTTGGGCTCACAAATTTCGACCCGGAGAAAAGATTGACGGCGCCCCAGGCTTTAGAGCACGAATGGTTCAGAGATCTCTAATTTCACGAAACTGAAGAGCTTAGATTCATTAAGTCTTGGAAAGAGATATCAGGATGGGAGACGTCCGCTCGGCCACATCTGTCCCGCTAGTGGAGACTGTCTATTGCCAAGAACTATCTCCGCACATACAGCTCAACTATTCTGTAGTGTGCCCCCAAATCGAGTCACAGCGCTGCGTTTGATCGCATCTGGTATGCAAAGCGTATGCGGGGAAGCCTGCCATGTCAATGGCCACGACCATTCTCTTTCACCCACAAGTGGGAAGGGATCTGCCTTTCTCAGAAGTGGCGCACCGTATTCACGCCTCCAGCTTTACTCAAGACCTTGGGATGAGCCTTGGCCGGGATGGCTTCTGACGAGACATTCCGAAGTCACTAGAGCCTCAGCTCCCTCCATGAGCTGCTATATATGAGGGTCCAAGGTCGACGGTAACACAGAAGTCAACATCTTCAGTCCTCAGCTCCAAAATGAAGTTCTTCACTACTTTTGCTTTAGCTGCCGCGAGTGTCTCTGTCGCATCAGCCAAGATTGAGCTACCCAGTGGATGGTTCAAAATTCCTCCCGGCGAGAAGATTCGCCCAGAGAGATTCCATGGCAAGCCACGCTACCTCACCTGGATGGCCGATTCTCAGATCAAGCATGGAGTAGAACCGACCTACGCTTACACAGTATCAGCATACCTCTCAGGAGTTCTTCTCGCATACTCCAGGACTGGCAATGACAGATACCGAGATTATGTCAAGCGACATGTCGATACTGTCCTTTACCCAGCGTGGAACGGCGAGATCTTACTACACAACAACAGCAATTCGATCGATGACATTCGCTTTGGCCACTCTTTCTTGGACCTGTACAATCTCACTGGGGGCGAGGAAATCTACAAAGTCGCTGCGGACAGCCTGAAGGCTCAGATTGATCGTTCGTTCCGGACACCAGATGGTGGCTTCTACCACAGATATCCTGTCTACATCGATCAGATGTGGTTGGACGGCATCTACATGCTTGATGTTTTCTATGCTCGATGGACCCATGAGTTTCAACCTGAGAACAACACTGCTTGGGATGACATTGCTTTGCAATTCGATCTTATCGATGCTGGGACCTTGGTCGACAGAGAACGAACCAATGGACTTCCAGTTCACGGCTTCGATGTAAGCAAGAATTCTGTGTGGGCGGATCCAGAGACTGGTGCTGCTCCTCACGTATGGGGACGGGCTGTTGGCTGGTACATCATGGCTCTCGTTGACACACTCGACTACTTTCCCGAGAGTCACGAGGGTCGTGCAAGACTAATCAAGTACTTCCAATCCGTTGCCGATGCTGTCGTAGCCGCCCAAGACCCTGTCTACAAGGGCTGGTACAATGTCATGGATCCTGGCCTCGAAGAGAGATCCGGCAATTATATCGAGAGTTCTGGATCTGCCATGTTCGTCTACGGGCTGCTGAAGGGTATCCGTCTTGGGTACTTGAGCGAGCGCAAATACCTTAGAGCTGCCCTCGATGGCTACGAACTCATGACCGAGACGTTCGCGCAGCCGAGGAAGGAGGACGGCGCTTTGTTCTGGGCGTGGACGGCACAGACGGGTAGTCTGAGCTCGAACGGAACGTTTGAAGTGAGTATATCACTGCGCAGAAGCTCCAACGCGATTACTGACATCTTTAGTACTACGCCAGCATGCCTCTCTTCGAAAACGACCTCAAAGGTGTGGCTCCTTTCCTATTCTCGTCGTACGAGTACGAGCTGTTCCGTGAGGGCAAGAAGGGAAACGGCAGACCTTGAAGCGAATGCTTGACTCAAACAACGACTGCAGCATCGTTCACTAAAACACCCAGATCTGCATTCATGACAACCGTAGTAGAAGTTTCGAAAGATACATTAGACAGAATACAATTCTTACAATAAAGCTGCTTCTCTTACTGGCGCCACGCCAACACACCCTGCACCGAAGGCAACTCATACGAGGCCATTGCTGCAGCACTTGGTCAGACAGCATAAGCCTCGTCCAACCAACCTTCTTTCAAAGCGACCACGCCGGATGACCTCCTTTTACCGGCGAGAAGTAATGAACGTGAGGCCGGCTGAGATTCTGCTCTCAACCACAATTTCGAAGCTCTCGAACCCCGCACATAGAAGGTGCCGATCGTTCCACTACAAAACGGCGGCATGAATTTGTGCCCGGGCTAAGCTGAGGGCAGAGAGGGCCGTTGCCATTCAGAGAGAGCTATATACCTCAACCATATCTCTCCACAAGGTTTGGGGCGCCATTTTGGCCGTCCTCAACGCGCAGTGCTTGTAAGCTACTCGATATCCAGAGGCAAACGGACCTGCGGTCATGTCTCTCAACAACCTCTGAGCCACTTGTTTTGGCCACAGCCACCCTCGTGGGCTCGGAAGTCTCTATATACTTAGAGAGTCCTATGTCTGCAAGCTTGCCTCTTGTCATGGCTTAAGACGCTTCCTCGCCCCAGACGCCTACATTTGGGACCTTCTGACATGGCTTGTGATCTTTTCCAAAGCACGCTTTGTAGCCCAGTGGCGAGTATGCGACAATGCCGCCGCCCCACAAACCATGCACGTAGCAATGGAACCAGTCTTTACCAGAGTATGCAGCGTTGATAAGATCGGACTGGCACTTCTCAAAGATGAAGAGATTCGATCGGCCTGAAGATGCTCTGTTACTCCCGTACTGGAACCATTCGCTCCCACAGCGGTAACCCAGCCAGCGTCGGTCTGTGAGCAGCTGTTAGTATAGATTATGACAGCCTCAAATTAGAGTTCTTACCGTTAGGCTCTTCCAAGAGGGTATTTCCCATTTCTTGGACACATTGTGCGAGTTCTGTTGTGTTGGTGGCGCCGTGGGATTTGGCAGACCATACTTGCTTCCTCGTAGCTAGTGATGGTCCCACTAGAATAGCAAGCATTAGGGCGAAGAGTTTGGTGAGCTTCATTCTTGGCGGTATCGTTGTGCCGTCGAAAGAGGTTGCTAGAAGTTGTGTAGAAAGCAAAGTCCTGACAGCGCGGGCAGTAAGGAATATACACGTGAGATCGAATTTTAATGATAGCAAGAAGCAAATTCCAACTTTGGTTCTTATGCGGCCTCAACCAAAGCCACAAATGTCTTGAAGGGAACACTGGAGCCTGAGATCTCGCTCGCTAGAGCTGCGACGACAGTGTGATACAATCACTCGGGCAGATTCATCGCCAGCTACTTTCGGCTCGCGCATTCCACTTACAAGACTTCAACCCCTTTTGGCTGATCATGCAAGCCATGCTTACACCACCAACGTTATTTACCTGCTTGCTCATCGTAGCAGTACATCGAGAAGTCTGGTGTGCTCGAAGCTACGCTGGTGAGACAAGACGTCACTCGGGTACCACAGCATGCTGTGCGTCTGAACTGGCGAGGTAAATTCGCGAATTCCTTCTTCGCGCCAAAGGAAGAAATCTTCGACATCACTTCAGCTCGATTACTCTTTGGACAGCTATAAGATATCGCTAACGCCATATAAACCACTACGCGGCAGCAGGTGGCCGCAATGGCTACCACCCTTCTGCGGTACTTCCTCCCCTCGACGATGAGTTTCACAACAGAAGAAGGAACGATACACGCAGATGCAATCACGAGCATGAGCCAGGGAGATTTCGAGCAAGCACCGTCTTCATCACCATTCCCATCACTTCTGCAAGAGATGCTTGAACTCGTGATCGAACCTATCGTCGTCAATGTTTGATGCAGTCTTCGATCTGCCAGCCGAGAACTACTCCAGACCACCCAGTCCACGTTTGTAAGACGCGCCTTCCGTGACATGGGTAAAAGGCAGCCCTGGGTAGATTGAGTCCAAACCTAATACATATCATGACCGACCGAGCTACTAAAGACGAGCTGTTTGATTCGGAAGATGAAATATTGCATCGAGGCTACGGGGAATGTGCAGATCTGCAGCTCACCTGGCCGGCTGGACTGACGTCTTGAGACACTTCGCTTTCAGCGCACAAGATCTTTCAAAGATGATACCTGCAGCGTTGTGGATGCCTACAGCTTGACTTTAGTGATTGGAGCGGCGAGTCACCGGACTTTACACTTAAGCAGTTCACTACTCGGGACTCCAAGGACGGTGCTTCACTTGCCGCGACACATGGACTCACCAGTCATCTCCGGTCACCCCACGCACGAAGCTCCAAGTCCCTTCTACTCATCGTCATCATCAATTTGACCGCTCCCACTGCTTCGATTCGCATCGAGTAACACATCTCACTCAATTGCAACAACTCGAGTCCAGCTAAAATGGCGACTCCCATCGCGGACCCTCCGACCCTCGAGTCCCTTCCACAAGAGATCTTCGAGATGGTCGCGGACAACCTCTGCTGCGAAGATCTTACTCATCTTCGCGCCACCAACTACAACATGCTTGCAAAGACCAAACGAACTTTCATCGCTCACACATTCCACACGATCGGATTCAATCTGCACGACGAAGAGGGGCTGCAAGAAGCTATCAATATCGCCAAAACCCGCGAATTCGGATCTGCGATTTGCAAGCTATACCTCTATACAGATGAAATCAGCTCGACGTCGGTCTATAGCACCCGTGGCTTCAACGGCGGCAAGTCCCTTCAGGGTAAAGAATGGGAATTTCGCTCGTCAAAGAACGCCTACCTCGTGTTGACGGAGCTCTTCTCAGTTCTCCGTCGAGATTGCAGCATCGAGAGCGTGTATTTGATTGACACGAGCAATGCGGACGACGGGCCTATACCGGTGCTAGGATCGACTTACCGACTGCACAGGAGGTTGACGAAGCAGCTCTTTCGGGACGATTCCTATCCTGAACGCAGCACATATGTCACTCTGGAAGCCTTGAGTCTCAGCGGTATCCAGCTGCAGGAACTGTATCTTGTCAACTCAGAGCGTTGCATGGCAAAAATCATTGGCGCCGGAGATTACCACTTAAATAATTTCTCCATCGTGCTGCAGAGTGTCCGCTATCTCTGTCTGAGTGTCCGACTCGAACCTCCGTTCACTTTCGACTCTGATGGTTCCGATCGGGTCATCCCATCTGTCAGTATGGCAGTCGGAGTCATTGCCCGAGCACCACATCTCCAGACCATACATCTCCTCGACGGACCCACGAAGAATGTAGAGCGTACACTGCCAACAGACCTGTTCGCGCGATCTCTGCTCTCGGCTCGACCCATGCCCGCATTGCGCAGTCTGATTCTCGATGGAGGTCGCATGGAAGCGCAAGAGCTTGTGCAGATCGTGGCAAAGCAGCCGAGTCTCGAGGAACTACACATTGGCAACTTCGGAATGTGGAATACTCACGGTCTGCTTTCGACTGAGAAGACAGTTCGAGAATCCTTGCAGCAGATTATGGGGCTGGGATCTGTGACTGTCAGTGATGCAACGGAGGCGAAGTTTGCAAAGGATAATGCCAAGAAAGAGGATGAGGAGATGGCCGAGGATGGGGAGGGAGGAGATGAGGAGTGAGGAGATGAAAAGTGAGGAGACGAGAAGTGAGGAAATGAGAACATAAGGAGTAAAGAGATGAGAAGGTGAGGAATAAGGAGATGAGAAGATGAAGGAGATGAGAAGATGAAGGAGATGAGAAGATGAAGGAGATGAGAAGATGAAGGAGATGAGAAGATGAGATGAAAGTGAGTCGTCCATGCAGCGGACAGGAAGGAAAACTCGGAATTTGATGACCGAAATGCACGACGGAGGTTTTGCCCAGTGCTCGGATTGCGATTAAGTTCCCATCGAGAACTAGATGTCTCTTGTCGAGGACTCGTAACAATTTGCTACCTGGCGGCTGCGACAGCTCGAATACCATTTCTCGGAGGCCTCTCACAAGGCTTGTCATACTCCCTGAAGCACGCTTCATACCCCATCGGCGAACGAGCGGGATGTTCAACCGAAAATTCGTGTCAAATTCGTTCTATCATTATCATCAAAAAAGGTTCTCTAGAACCCACGCACCGCGCTATGCCAATGCAAAAATCGCTTCCATAGATCTCTCCTTTCCCAAAAAGCCAGTTTCTAAGATCAAAATTTCTCCATAAAATTCTTCTTCACAGTCCACATTCTTGCCCTCTTGCCATAGATGTACATGGGAATGGTCGTCAGCATACACGCCAACTGGATACCACCAATCGACACGAAAACGTCTTTGCTCCCCTCACTTTCCAGCCAATGGTTGAAGAACAAACTGAACACCAGCCCATGAAAGATGTTTTTGCTGAAATTCAGCGTCACGAGAGCCTCGCCCGCGTATTGTCGGTAAGAGTCCACGGCAAAAGTGATACTCGTTGTTGATCCCAGTGAGCAGCCAAAGGAGATGAAGCCGAAGAAGATGGTGGGAACAATCCAAGCGTCCTTCTCATGAGCAGACCAGCCGTAACCCATGAGGCCAATGGTCGTAGTGATGGCGATCGGGATGGCCATAACCAGTCGAAACTCGGGCTCGTAGACGCCACCGTTGCGACGTGCCATCCAGCGGACGATTATGTCAGAAACTTTTCCAGCCACAGCTGTACCAAGAATGCCGCCAACAAAGGGTGAAATGTAGACCAAACCCGCCTGAAGTGCAGTGAAGTTGTATGTGTCTCTTGTCATGTAGATCTTGCTGATAGATTCGGAGAGAACGATGAGCCAGCCGATGGAGAGCGCATAGACCAAGGCAGACCATAGGATGCTCGGGTAGGCAAAGAGGATAAAAGGACGGATCATTACTCGTAGCCAGGAGGAGTCTGACAGCCTTCCAGAGTATGGGCTGAGCGACTGTACCCAAGTCTTTGGCGGTTGAGCAGCGTTTTGCTTTGTGTATTCATTTCGAGGGTCTGGGACATCTGCAAAATCTTTTGCCTTTGGTGTGAAGACCTGAGCTTCGGCAGTGGCAGGGTCGGCAGGAGGAAGGCTGAAGTAGTCATCGTGCGGGACATGTACTGGCTGGGGCGGCGATGGGGTGGTGCCAGTTTTGGTCTCATCAGACGCAGCCTTCTCTTGTGATATCCCATTCCTGTCTTGCTCGTTGTCCAACACATCGTTTCCAAAGTGCGCTGCACGTCTCTTCTCACCATCGCCTGGAATTTCCGTTGCCTTTGCAGCAGGTCGTTCGGTACGGGACAATTCCGGGCTGGGAGGACTCGATCGAATGATTGAGCGCGAAATGCTGCGAACGCTTCTCAAAGGATGCCTGTGCTTGTGTGGGACTGGAGTGCGATCCCAGAAAGTCTCGGGGACAAAGAAGAAGAGCAGGAACCAGGCAAAAGCAACAATGATGGCGACCATCCAGAACACCCACCTCCAGCCCAAGCTTTGAATGATGGCAGCGCTAACCAAAGGCACCAAATTCTTGCCACCAAGTAAGAGAAGAGTGTAGATGCCCAATCGGTAGGCTTTTTCGTGCAAAAAGTAGATTTCCGCCACAGTCGCAGACGGCAAGCACTCGACGGAACTCACCGCGATACCTTGAAAGATACGTGCGGCGACCAAACTGCCAAAATTGGGCGATTTGGCACACCAGATGGAGCTGAGAATGAAGCAGATGGCGGCAGCCAGGTAGACGGGGCGCTTGCCAAACAAGATGGCGGTCGGACTAAGCACGACGCTTCCGAGCCCCAAGCCCATCATGTAAAGACCCGTGGTCAGGGCGACTCGAGGCTCGGAAACGTCGTACTCCTCCGATACGTCGTGAAAGCCAGCGGCCAGGATTGGTGTCATTCCACCTCCGACCATGCAGTAAAAGCCGAGCGAAAGCAACGCGGCGTCTCGTCGCCACATTGCCCAATTCAACGGGTCATTCAGGCTTTCATCGGGCTGTGGCTCCAACACGATCTTGCCGTCTGGCGTCTTTTTCTTTTCCGGCACGTTCCATCGAATCCTGGCCACAGAGCTCGATCTCGAGCGCGAACCGGGGCGCGGGGATTGGGGAAAAGAGGAGGCGGAGGTGCGAGCAGGAGCATTCTGCATGCCCAGCGGCGCGTTGTATTCCGAGGCTTTGCTCAGGAGCAGGATGGAGCCGGGGACTTCTTCTGTGTCGGCGTCCAAGATGCCCATGGTCCATTTGCGGCGAGTGCTAGCACGGTCGGGTGTGCTGCTGTTCTGTCTGCTCGCCGAGCGCGCCTTCTCCAAGTCGGCGGACGCATCGTGCCCGTCTGCCATGGCGTGTCGAGCGGGGCAGCGGTGGGAGGAGGAGGAGAGGTGTAGATCTATGTCAGTAGAAAGAGTGCAGCAGTGGGAGGGGAGCAGGGCATGGTGTAGATGATATACGAGAGGGTGAAGTGCTTGGGAGGGCGGCAGCGTGGCCTCGTGAGGACGTGACCAAGGGAATCCTTCTCACCGCACGTCGCAGGTCCCCAGCAGCGCGACGATGTCTGGTTGCCCGAAGCAGGCGTCGCTCGAGCTGCGGCATGTCGTATGGCGGCAGGATTGGCGCGATAGACACGCTTCGTGAGTCGCGCTGCTGCTGATGCGGTCGGTGTCTGCACATGCTGCCTCTCGCGCTGCCAGATGACGATCGCGGACAGGGTTCTCGTCGGTGGACCGCAGCTCTTCCGCGCCCCGGGATATCGCCATCCCCAAAGACATGCCTCCTCCTCCAACACCACCCATCGTGGTGATCGCACTGGTGAGACGGCCAAGCGGCTAGCAGCGCGATGGTGTGGCCGTGGTCTGGAGAAGCTCACGCCGTAAGCAGCTTGCCGCTTCGTCTCGTGAGCTTGTGCAGCTGCAGCTCTCCCATCCTGGCTGCGCTGGGCAACCACGCCAACAGTCGCCAACCATGTCCACAGCTGTCACAAGACAAGACGTTCGCCCGCTCGCCCTCGTCGACCGCTGCGGGATGACGACAAGCAACACCCTCCCATCCCTCATTGCAAACGTAGGGGGAGCATACGACCCTCTTCACGCTCTCCACGTGCACCCAGCTGTCACAGCACATGTCTGCATGTACGTACAGTATCGGGCACGAGCACACCGGCCTCGCGTATCGAGCACATCAATCCTTCGGGAAGCACTCCGCACACCCTGAAAACCACCCATCCTGAAACAATCTCCCGAAAGCGTGGAATCCTCCGCACTCCGAACAACCCTCTCCCATACTGCTCCAACTCCCTGCGACAAATTCGCAAAGCAAAATTGATGCAGCACGCCAGGACAAAACCCTGAAACGCACCGGACCTCGCCAGATCTATCTCAAGAAGATATCTACACATGTGTTCACCACGTCAGCGGTACAAATTACCATCACTTCCACCATAGTGTTACCAGAGTCCTACTCCCTCATAGAGAATCAGACTCGCGGATCGACCGGACCGATGGGCTATCTGCCCTGTGCACTGTAGCAAAAGATGTCAGTACCGCATACGGTTCCGGGGATATTCGATGTTCTGTCAACTTCTTTCTCCAATCGCTCCGCTCCTCTTCCTCTCTTTCGTAGTTGGTCCTCTTCCTTTTCACTCTAGAAATTCCAGGATTAGCTGTTCTCAACAAATTTTGGCATTCGGGACTTACCGTTTCCTTGCCTGTGCCAGCGCATTGATCGCGCTGTTGTGCAGAAACCTATCGTGGGATGGCGCAAAGAAGTCAGCAATAGTTGGAAGTGAGGAATGGGGCCTACCTGTGCAGTGCAATGTCCTATAAGGTGAAGTGGATGCATCATTGGGTGCCTGGGAATTTGCTGTGTCAGTTGGAAGCTCAGCAGTGGAGTTGGAGGTTACCTGGGAAATCCGAGGAGTGGAGGCTGTGAGGCCTAGTATGCGTGTCGTAGATGACTGGCGAGCGTCTTGGGGAGAGGAAAGTTGGTGGTGAGGAAAAGTTGGGGTTTAAGTATTGCGATGGTCAGGTGAGACAATGGCTTTCTGCTGGTGCTAATTGGGGATAGACAAAGCAACGCGAGACAAGAATGTTCTGGTTTGATAGAGGTCACCGAGACGTTTACTTTGTTTCGGGCTTGACACGGCGTCGTAGACAAAGGTCCATTGACTCGTGTTTCTCACTATCAGGTGTGCCTTTCGGAATTCGAGAG